>WURS02118753.1:0-22877 GCA_011762765.2 Rhinocypha anisoptera | reverse complement strand
TGTGGAACGCAAAGTTTTATTTCTGTTGTTATCAACATGGATTTCCACAAAGTCTCGGCCTTAACCATTTCTCGAAGAAAAGCATTACTCATATCAGTATTTATTACCACAATACTCACTAAGATCACCTTGCATGCACTTTATTTATGCAAAAAAAACACTAATCTTAACTGGGATTAATGATTTTTTTCATACCAGGATAAATAATCACACAATGTGTTTATACTGTTGAATTTTTGGCATCAATCTGTAAAAGGTCCTAATCTAAACGAGCCTGGGTAAAACTGATGTCAACTTCAATGAAATAAAGTGCCCTGTGGTATAACTTTTCCAGGGTGTGTCAGAGCTAATAAGTTTTTATCATATTAAAATTTATCTTCCGACACATACCTTATATGAAAATTGCTATGAAAACATAACAACCTGGATACAAGGTTTGTGAATAAGTTAGCCCTTATTATGTAAAATTAATAATTTCCATTGGCACCTTTATTGAAAGGGTCCAGCAAATATGACAGGTAAAGAGTAAAATATGACAGCAAAATTAAATGTGTAAAGGTAAAGAGTGAACAGATTCGTTGAGAATTCATTTACATTGGGAGCATTTTTCAAACAAACCGTTAAAACTGGTACCTGCAGCGTTTGAATACTGCAATAGCTGAAATATATTAATTTCCACTACCAAATTACATCATTACCTGAGACCATACCACTCCATTACTTCCAGCAGCCTTATCCTCCACATCTGCCTGAGATGATAACTGATTAGCCAATTTCTTCGACAAACTTTGGGCGAAAGTACTATCAGCACTACCACCACCAAAATGCAATTTTCTGCTCTTTACATGATCAACAAGTACTACTGTTGGTTGGGTAACCGAATTTCTCTTCATTTGGCGTTTGAAAATTTCTTGTGCAATTTCTTCCTGGGTCACAATTTGGCTTGTGAGGTTTCTATAAGGTATTAGCATACCAGGGCGTGGCTTTTGAGGACGGCGCCCAGGCCCTGTCGTATCAATTGTTGGATTATGTACAGTTCGACCCAGCACATGAGGTGGTATTGTAAACGTAGGTGTCACAGTGTTGGAAGTCCCGTGGGATGGTGAATAATCTTCATCTGGCCGAGGCATACTTCTCAGCATACCAACACACTGGTTGGTGTCCAACAGTATTGGAACAAATCTTTGGTCCAAAATTAACTTTGTGGATTTTTAAGTAATTCAGCATTGGGTATAAGGTCTGTTCACTGACAAAGTTGCACGTATCACTACACGATGGATTACGTTCAGCATTCTCGGCGAATCAAATTTTATTTAAGTTAATAGATAAAAATTAAAAAGTATTTCTTATATAAATTGAGCACAATCTTCCGTTTTGCCTGGAAAAAAAGAGTCATCACGATTAAATTTCACGAAGATCTTTAGCCTTTAAATGGTTTATATCAGACAGGAGAAACAAGGAGGAAGTTAATACAATATAATACCTAGAAAGATATTAACAGGCTATAGGCAGAGTTGTTTAAATGATTAGTGAATATTTTCTCTTGAACCAAAAGAAAATTTACATTTCATGAAAAGTCCTTCCCATTACGATACAGAAAAAAATACATCACGAAGCAAGAAAATATGAAGCCGCTAGCGAATTAAAAAAACAGTATGTGACACTTTCACGCAGTGATGAACATATATATTAATCTATCATAATGGATGTTTACCAATGACATATTATCGAATAAAGTCGTTAGTTTCTTAATATCAATTCAAATGGATAGGTAATTATCCTACGCGCTTTCTATCAATTTACATGTAAAGTAGTTCATTGAAGTAGAATGATTTGAAGGGCATTATTAGAAGGCTTGACTTATCTCAGCAACGGTTAACACGGAATTACGAAATACGCAGAGATAATATCCAAAACTTGAGTCGGGACATTTGTTTGTAAATTGGATGATGTGAAGCCTGTTGTGAATTTGTTGATAAATTTTATATATAAAAAGTAAATAACGCCATTTAGAAAATATTAAGCACTTGGGTCGAGTCGATGATATGAAACGACTTACATTTCTCAAATTAGATCCTTCGTGATTTCTTTCGGGGCGCATTTCAGCTAAAGCATCGCCTACCATGAACGTCTTCGAAAACCGTAATTGCCGTAATATAATAACTATTTAAAAACCTAACTTCCACAGATGCATCTTCGAAGCAGATATATTTTTCTTTGCATTTGAAATTCAAAACAAATAAGTCGAAAATTTCCCATTTATGCCAACCTGTTTCAAAGATAAAAATCAGCACCGAGTCTGCGCATGCGCGCCATGTGTAAGAATTTATCCATGACCCGTTCTTATATCAAAAGACAATTACATGAACCCTTCCGGCATCATACTGCCGGAGACAACACTAAGAGAAATAGCCATCGGGTAACTGTGTCTCTCACACAAATTAATTTTCTTCTCCTACGCAATCTGTTAATTTTATATTCCACATTTGAATTTAATCCCAAAATATAATATTCTTAGTTTCCAATAGCTTGCATGGTACATTACTCATATATTCCATATACATATTACACAAACACTATTTTCACATCACCTCAAAAAGAACTTATACGATTATACTCATGGTTCTCTTAAGTCATTTGAAAAAACGACCGGGGCGTTGCATTCTCTTTTATATGGTATGTATCTACGCCACATCTTTTTGATTACACAATCATATACCGTCAAAAAAATTTTCATTTAGACTTATGCCGTTTTTACCCCTATCCTTTAAAAAATAATGGTTTGGAAACCTACACAGACCTTGTTGGCACGACAAATGGCTAGTAAGGCGGTCTCCTGTCTTCAGTAAAAATCTCCATACTTCGAAGTGCATATGGCAGTACATACCTTTCGAATGACACAAGGAAGTGGTATTCCTTGCACAGTTGTGCTTGCGATGTATTACATCGTATAATATTAAATATAACTAAAGAGGCTAATATTTTCAGAGCCTTAAGCTCCGGTCACCATAACGAAATATTTCTCTTAAGGTTGATGTACCACAGAGGTTGAGCTACCCCTACTTCGCATCACGTTCGTCTTCTTTTTTTTCGCACGGATTTTATTCTGATTCAGCATATATGATTTTTTGGTAAATGCCACCCAGTTTGATTACATGTAAATGAGGTCAGAGATAATCAGCCATTATCAGTTCATATATGACGCTAAAATGGTGGTGTACGTTGTTGCAATTGTGCAAAAATATGTTTCAGTGATAATTTTCGGTTGAAAATTTTCATGTGACATAATTTGGAACCCGAAGGTTTAATTTCATTTTCTGAAAGGGGACATATTTTGTAATTTTAAATAGATAATTTATCCTCCTCTATAGGGTAAAAGTAGATTAGCATTAAACAGGTAAGAGATTTCAATTTTTATAGGCAAGCAAATTTTTGTAAATATATTGGATTACTAAGTATTTTTACTGGTTAGTTGGCTCTTATACTGCTCCACGAAAATTCCCTTCTTGTCATTTCACAAGGCGTGTTGTTAAATTTCTTAAATATTAACATTAGGTGTAACATTTTACCTCTGCCGATAACTTTCGAGGTTTGAAATCATTTCATTTTGATAGGTTCAAAATAAAAGCATGAAGCTTACAGCGACCGTCGAAAATGGCATGCGGATCATTATTATAGATCGGCCCGAGAAGAAGAATGCTTTTAATAAAGAGGTTTGTGTGTTTCTTTAATCCAATACATCAATGGAATAGTTTACACCAACTCCATTTAGTAAAGTCTAATACCACGATATGAAGGTCTGTCTTACCATCGAAATATTTTTCAGTAATGATATTTTTTCCAAAATTATTTAATATGTTAATTATTATCCCTTGTATACGCTCTCATTTGGAGATTATTGCTTAAAACTTATTGCAATTATTTTCATCTGTAGAAGACTCCTCTCAACATGATCTCCCGTTTTTCTATTGTTATTATATTTGTCAATAAACGCAGGGAGAGTCTGCTAAAAATTTATTGTGATGCATAAAATTTCTAGCGATTATTTTAGATGGTCATTAATAATACCACTTTTGCTGCGCATACAATAAATGGCTCCATCAATCTAATTCGCCAGTTGGTTACCAGTGTAATCCTATAAAACAAAAATTCGGAAGACTTTTCCCTGTCAATGTCACTTCAGTGTGATTGCCTACACTACTACTTATGGTCATTTATCTGTACTCATATATGCGTACAGAAGAAATTTGCTATATTATGTCATTTTTTCACCCTTTAAAAATTTTGTTATAACAACTGCCTAATTGGGCAAACTTTGAGAAGCATAACTTTACATGATATAATAATGATATTAGAATACAAGGAGACCATTACGTTTCAAATAATAAAATTTTATGATTTTTCCAAGATAATGACTATAATTATGATAAAGATACTGATAAACTTGTTCATGAAGTCTTCTTGGGGTTTCCACTGGGTCAGAGGCTCCACCCTGGTCAGAATGTAGTCCCAGATATGGTGGAAACCCCAAGAAGACTTCATGGACCTCATCTTCTGGGAAAGCACCAGATCTTACTTATTGGTTCCTTGGAAGGGAAATAGGATAGGTGTACGAAGAATGGGGGAATATGTTATTGATGTGCAATGTGCACAGTTATTTAGAAGTTGTAATTTAAAACTCATAAGTTTATGACTTTTAGTGGAACTTGATAAGTCAAGAACTGCAGGCAGCATCATGGATAATCTCTGATAAGTTGGTGATAGAAAAAAAATCAGATGAATAGACAGCTAAGTAAGACATTCATTGAACTAAATAATTTATAAATTGAACTAGGTAAGTATGAAGAGAATGTCAGACATCAGTTTATCTTGAGCACCTGAGTGAAACTTTAAATAGATATAATTAACTCATTATTCTGTTTCTTATCAACATAATGGAATTCCAGGCTTGACCTCTGCTAGCTTTCAAGTGTTCAAGGTTATCACTGTGTATAATGGGAAATACTAGAAAACGTTTGGACCAAGCTGTGTGAATTCACCAACTCCTGCAATGTCCATTTTACTGTAGCAGGAGTGATAAATTTTCACTTGAGTGATGATAGAAAAGAAATAAAACTTTATTAGTTTTTATGCAGGTGTGCATCATAACTTTTTTGTCTCCAATTCTGAAAACCACCATTAACCATGGGATGTGGTGGGTTTCCTTCACTACCAAAACACATTTGTGTCTTCCTAAAGGGGTGATTAATTAACATTTTATAATACTAGTTTTACAAGCACCTGTACAATGCCTCTTAATGGAGCAATTTAGATGTTGAATTCTTTGTTCATACCTGCTTCCAATTTCACCTGTAAAGGCTTCACCCAGTGGCAGTGACCACAGTCAGTTAGACTTTTTTAATAAGCTTAAGATGGAAAACTTCTGTTAAAAACATCAAAACACTGACTCCCGGGAGCTGATTTTGACATTGATCATCCGCTTGTATGCCTTGAACTAAAAATGAAACTATCAAAATGTAAATGGGTGTATGCTAAGAAAAACACTGCAAAGGAAAGAAAATATGAAGGCTTTTAAAAAGAGTACAAATGAAGCTCCAGAACTGGCAAACATAGGATGACAATATTGAATATAGCTGGGATGAGCTAAAAAAGACAAAAGAAATTCCACTAGAAAAAAATGGTCGACAGAAGAAACTTATAAAAGGAAAAAAGAACTGCAGAATACATTACAGTATAAATAGATGCCCTTAAGCAAAAAAGATGTCAGGAAAATAACAATAGTTACACAAATAAACCATGTGGTAGAATCATGAAATTTGTAAAATGTGTCAGTATAAAACATCAGTGTAAGACTAGAACCATGTAAAGCAACAAAGAAATTGACAAAAGTCCTTTCAGCCAAGAACATGACTATAGAAGAAGCTTTTAACAAGCTTAACTAACTTCAAGAAAACAAGACTTTGTAGTTCCACATAAAAATAGTTCTATAGTTTTTTTTTTTATGTGGAACTACAAAGTCTTGTTTTCTTGAAGTCATGAAGCAGTTCCATAAAGTAACGCCTGAAACAATTTCTTCCAAGCTTAACTAACTTAAGAAGCTTGAACAACTTTTAACAAGTAACAGAACCAGTCTTCAACCCTAAGGTTCCTTTTTATTAGGTGAGCTTACTGATACGAACCCTGATAGTGTGAAAATTCACAGAGTATGGAGGCCATTTGTTTTCTCTTTGCCACCTTTGGATTCCCGGGAGGAATTGGTACCAAAAAATCACTGGGCTTATGTTTAGTTGAAGGCATTCAGTGGCATCTCCTGGCCTTGAACCAAAGACCCCTGTTCAAGAGACAGGCTCTCAACCCACTGTGTTTCTATCACCTGAAGTAACCAGCGTTGGAGGAGATAACGCTGAGAACCATCAGCTGATCCAGAAGTTAATGATCCTAAAGAAAGTGGTAAGGAAATCCATCACTAAACTGAAGAGGATTAAGAACCTTGGACCTGGTCTCATTCCTTGGTAGATGATCAAAACCCTTGGAGATATGTGTATGGACATCTTGCATAAACTAGTGGTCTGGCTAGAGGACTGGATCAAGTCAGTTCTTATACTGTTTCATGAAATGGGCAGGATGCAATGCTTTTCCCTAGTGTCACATGCTAGCAAAGCTCTACTAATATTGTACAGGAATGGTTATGATCCTTAAATAAAGAAATGCCAAGAGAGCAAGCTGGTTTTGTGAAAAGCAAAGGAACTTGAGAGCAATAATAAATGTAGAAAATTGAATGCCCCTCTAGTACTATGCTATATATAGACCATAAAAAAGCTTTTTGTTGTCAAACGGAAACAACTGTGGAGTGTGCTTGAGGAAATAGGTGTTCCTGCTCTATTGATCTGATCTATTCACTCTCATCAGGAATCTGTACATTAAGAGGAAAGTGGTTGTTCGACTAGATGACTCATTATCCAATGTCTTTGAACCTTCTAAAGGAGTTATGCAAGGATGCATTTTATCTCATTAGAAAAAGATTGTATGACTGGAATGGCAATATGAACGGTGGAGGATGGCTGAGCAACAATATGAATTGAACGAGAAATACTGCAGAATATTTCACAATTTGAAAGATCTGATGCTTTCCCAGAATATCTGATGAGTGAATTCTTCTTGGGCCTTTCACTGGGTGAGTGTCTTCACTGTAGCCGACGTTTCAATTCTTGACTTGGTCATCATCCTCAGGACTTCAGAAGCAATGGAGACACCTGGTGGAAGATCTGAGAAGAAATCATATTTCACAATTTAATTCTGTGATGCTCATTCTGATAATGGGAAAATTATGAATCAAGGATCATATGCTAGACTTTTCCGTGTTATGCTATGCATTTGACAATGTGCTTTTCATAATTTTTATCAAGTGAAGGGCATGTGTATACCTTTGATGATATACTTTTAATTATTTCATGTTTTTGAAATTCAAATTATGTAAAAGACTTAAATATAAAATTAATGATAAAGTTTTGATCACTTATAGGCCAAATATATTTAAACTGACGTATTGGTGCCAATCATCAACTAAATAGGGACTATGATGTTCTGTGCTCATGTACCATACACATCATTAATATTACAAGTACTCCAACAAGACTGTGAAATCATTCAGAGTTCATTTACTTGATTGCTTCCAACATTGACAGCAACAGTTTTCAGTGTATTGCTATTCTAAATGGCATCTTTGACCATTTTCCAATTAAAGTAGTATTTCATTGCACTCTTCTCACTCATGATGAGTATGGACTTTGCCACTCTTCACTTACTGTAACATTGTCCACTTTTTGTATATTTTGCAAAGTACTTAATGACTAGAAAAAGCTATTGTTTTCTAACAAATAACTTATATATTCACCCAGTACAATGTGTGCACCTTATTAGCAAGTATAAAACGCTGTGATGTTAATAATGGAGATCGGCCTGAATCCAAAAATAATTGAGCTGAGTCTGTACTCAAAGACAATGTTTATGAAAGTTATGCCATGTACACACCTAGCCATAGAAACCATAAAAAAAGACAAAAATAGCTTCCTACAACCAGTTTCTAAGGTATTTAAGATATGAGGTAATATTTTCTTAATAATTTTCAAACTTTCTTATTCATAAGCAGATGTACCATGACATGATACTGGCCCTAAAAGAAGCAGCTGCAGATGAAAATACAATTATCACAGTAATGACAGGCAGAGGTGATTACTATACCAGTGGAAATGATATTTCCGGTTCTACACAATTCACAAATGGTAATGATTTGAAGGAAACAGTTAATGAAGCCAGTACTTTAATAAGGTAAAAATATACAGTAGGTACCTCCAAATTGCATTCAAGGTATGAAGATGCAAAACTAAAAGTATTATTAAAGTAGTATTAAGTAAAACTTTGAAAATTAAAGATTAATCATTGCAATATTCGAAGCATTGAAAAGATTAGTCAGTTACTGAACTAAAATAGCTCCCAAGTCTTTTATGACAGTTTACCTAGAACTGGTCAGGTAATAAGTCAGGCATGCTTCATCAAAGCTTCTTCAATTTGTACATAATTAATAGCTAGAGTTTAATCCTTTCCTCTGGAAAATTTTCAGCTCTTTACCAGTATACCACGAATAATTTAATTTTTTAATATTCTCCTGAGTGTAAGGACATGAGCTGAGTGAAAGTCAATTTGGTACTGAGCTAGGTTTTGTTGAGTGTGGCTCAACACCCAAGTGGAAAGGGTTAATTTTATTGACTATGTTTCATTAGATGCACCTAGATTCTTACTTGTACTTACTCCTTTTTGATTTCAGGAATTTTGTTTCTGCCTTCATTGAATTTCCAAAAATACTGGTGGCAGCAGTAAATGGGCCAGCAATAGGTATAGGAGTGACAACATTGGCATTATGTGATATTGTTTATGCATCAGATAAGGTAGGTATGATGTACAATATTTAAAAAACTATTGCAATTAAACAGCAAACAACCACATGTTTAGTCTATGGAGTATCAGATCATCATTTAACATTTTACACTTTTATTCATTTCATAAGAGATATGATTGGCTCCTGCTGAATAAAATATTCCCTAGGTAAATTACTCTGTCACTAGATTCACAGGTGAATACCCCACAAAATAACCAGTCACTTTGTGCTCAACAAGCAGTGATTTTTGCTTTGAGTTTAGGCCACAATGGAGTTATGGACACCTGGAAAACTTTGTAATGGTAATACAAAGATTGGAGCAGAGATATTTTAGGAGTAAGTGATGGCCCTAAAAAGGAGGGCTCTGTGGAGATATATACAGCATATTTATACTGAATCTATGAATGGAAATGTTGTAGGAATCATACTTCCAAAAAGTGTCAAAATGAAAGAAAAAACTTTAGGCCATATAATGAAAAGATCATTTTAGACAAAAAAGGACACCATTGTTTGATAATCATAGGAGCCCACAACAGATAGATGATCGAAAGTATGGAGAAAGCTATGTGAGAAGGGTGAGCAAAGTTTATCAGAGAAGTGGAAGAAAACTTAAAACAGATATTTGAAGTGTTAAAGATTGCTAAAGAGAAGAGCCCCAAAAGAGAGAAAAAGAATTAGGATTAGATTTGCTAGAGGCAAAAAAGAGGAATACAGATTAAAATCTATTTGCAAAATGGCCTTGGAAAATGTATGCTTTTAACAATTCCCATATAAAAGCAAATGAATGACAAGTTACAACAATATCTGCCACCAAAGTAAAATTTACTCTTAGGTTGTTTTTATTAGGTGCAGGTAGAGCTGAACTAATATTAAGTCCAACAGTATGTGAAATTCACACATCATGGTAGGGGGGGCAGTTCCTTTTCCGTTCCCACCCATTGGGAATCAACATTGATAGCAAAGTAACCTGGGATCAACATGTCCTTGCCACATCAAAGAGACTTTCCAAGACCCTGTTTATATTAAGAAAACTTACAAGACTTATTCCTTCAAATGATGTCAGAACTGCATACTATTCACTATTTTACTGCCATGTCCCTATGGACTAAAACTCTGGGGCAATGTCGATAATGTGTGACAGATCTTTATTCTAAAAAAAGCTATTAGAGCTATTAATTTTTCTCCACAAGGTGAACATTGTAGGCCTCTCATCATAAAATTAGGCATTTCAACAGTATAAATCATTTAGTCCATAAAAACATTATGTATATGAAGGATAATCTGAGGATATATTCTTCCAGATTTGATGTTCATTTAAATTATACTAGAAGTAAAGCCCAAATTGATGTGGTCTTTTGCAGACTCACCAAGTCTCTATCATGAAAACTTGGGTATTAGGATGTTCAACCGATTTCCCTCTGTAGCCAGGTCAGTATCCACTGTGAAATTCAGTAGTTTATACTTATGGCTTGCTGGTAAAACCATATACTCACTAGCTGAATTTTGGGAGCTAAATGTGAATGAATTATGCTTTTAGCTAGTAACTTTCTCATTCACTTCTTCGTAATTTGGGCTACCTTTGGGTCTTGTCCCCTGTGAATACTTTCTTATTGTGGTTTATTTTTTTCACTGCATTGAATGTTTCTATTCTTTTATATACTTGACAACATCTTTAATGTTAAAAACATTGACTGATGAATAAAAAGAATTGAATTGTGGTATCTCAGGACGATCTGGTACCCATAAAATCACTCAACTTGGGTTTTGTTGGAGGTGCATCACTGGGAATAGTCCCCAGACCCCCCAGTAGCCAAGTGTTCTACCCACTGGACCACCATGGTCCCTTATAACATTCAAAACAACTGTAATCTGATGAAGCCCACATTTACGAACAGTTTAAGGCTTCTGCAACTATCTAGGGTAGGCCTTTGACTGAATAGTTTGTTATATATGAAATGCCAACTAAATCTTCAGTAAGGTAAGAACAACAGTAATTACAGTCATTTGAATAAGATTACATGATAATAATGAAGTTGGTGGATCAGTGAGATCAACTGAAGACAGATGGAGAGTTAGAATAACCAGAATGACCAAACAATTAGGAGACAAAGTGGTGAGAAACAAAGTAACTAAGTGGAAGCTGTGTGTTACTAAAGACGAAGTAAGAAAATACTAAACCAATGATAGAAAAGACTTGAGAGAATGATAAACTTTTGGACAATGTGACAGTACATGTTTAGTATCTAGAAAATATTTAATATTACTATATGTTGTCAGTTTCAAAATGGCCTCCTGCTTTCCGGATTTATTTGTACCATTTTTGTGTTTAGGATTGAATGTAGGATTCAGGAAATATATTTTATGAATATTCATTCTGAAAACGAATTAATAAATTATTTTTTTTGTAAAAAAAGGGAGAGTACCATGGAAATAATCAATGTAGTAATGTCATCTTGATAATTTATAGGCAACATTCCACACTCCATTTGTACCACTTGGCATATCTGCAGAAGGTTGCTCTACATATACATTTCCAAGGATAATGGGAACAAGCAAGGTCAGAATTATACATATTAAAAACAATTTCAGCTAAATCAGGTTTTCTTTATGTGATAGTTGTTCATATTTCTTAATTTGAATCATATTCATATGTTAAATGCATATAAATATTAACCAGGACTAAAAGACTGATGCATGTTAAATGCATATAATTATAAACCAGAACTAAAAAAGACACTGACTTGAAATTCATAATTTATCAGGCAGGAGATCTTCTTTATTTCAATTATAAAATGACTGCTAATGAGGCAAAGAATTGTGGGCTAGTGAGTAAAGTATTTCCAGATTCAACTTTTAAGGAGGAGGTGTTTGGTCATCTGAGGAAAATGGCAACTCTACCAGTAAAGGTGAGCAGAAATGCAAGTAGTCCTGATTGTTAGTTTTATTGATTCATTCTGAGCAGAAACTTAAATTGGCCTTGAGGAACTGAAAATCTGAGAGATTGATGAATAATCATTTAATTACTTTTCAGTCATTGATGTATACCAAAGCTCTTGTTCGTCGATGGGATATTGAAGATTTGAAACAAGCTAATACAGCAGAGTGTGAAAGACTGAAAGAACGATGGATGTCCGAAGATTTTATCAATGCAGTGGTTAAGTTTCTTTCTAGACGTAATAAACTATGACGATTGATTTAAAATTAGTTTTCAGATAAATGTGTGATTAATAAATATAAGAAAGGGGTATATAAAAAATAAAAGTGGTATATAATGGAAAGTGATGTCAGAAAGTCTTTAAAGCAGAAAAGTAGTACACATAGATAAGCATCAATTTAGATTACCTCAATCACTTACCATCAAACATTTGAAATAATTATATTCAAATTCCATATGAATTTTCAAGGGAAAGAGTTTGAACTTTTTTGTATCTTTCTATCCAAGTTATTTTTTATAAACATACTGAGATTTAACAAAAGTATTTGGTTAGCAAAGTGCTAATTTAAGCTCAAATTTTGTTGACAATATTTGATTTCCCACTGGGTAACGGTTCTGTGTGATTCATGCTTATATGAATAATCTATAATTATATAATCTTTGAGAATATACCTTTAAATGTGGTTAATGCTTTAATATATATTTTATAAGCCATAATTTATAGTCAAAGAAAAGAAATTGTGAATTCTAATTTTACTTCAGGGATGTGAGAAAGGAGGATTTGTAATTGTTGAAAAGTGAGGGATATTGTACATCACATCAAAGCATGTAAATAATTTTATCTTCTCATTTTTACTGTATATGTTCACACAGTAATCAACCCAATCAATCAATCAAGGTTGGTTTGGTAGGTGGGGTTAGAGCTCAACTATTACTAAGCCCAACAGGGTATGAAAATTCACACACCAGGGTTGGGGGGCCAATTGCTAACCCTGTGCCACCTGCAGTTTCCCAGGAAGATATGATACCCAGAGAATAAATTGGCTTGAGTTCTGGCTGGAAGTGTCGAGAGGCATCTCTGGAACTTGAACTAGGGACCATCATTCAGTAGCCAAGCACTGGACTACCGTGAACTCTTTTTTACCATATAAGTGTGCATATGACTGTTTCCTATTTACATAAGCAACTGGCTGAACGACAACGATTTGATATTATTATTTGCATCACAATATTTCAAAGTTTAATTTTTTTCAAGAACTCAAATTATAATGATTTTAACAGGTGATACTGCTATGTACAAATTTACTGAAATATATTACAATGCATATTTTTTCTTATACCATGTATACCTGTCTACATTATGGTTAAAATGTCAATTGATTAGTACATTATTTATATGTTTACTGTTATTGATAATTTCTATTGGGCTTCCTATAAATTAAATTATGTTATCATTGGACATTGCCTCAGTTATTGTATTCCTCTCCTGAAATCTTCAATGATGGCAATAATGGGTATTTAAATTAATATAAAGTCCCAAGAAATAGCACATGAGTCTTCCCACAGTATTTTACATTTATTATTCTTGCCAATCACACAGAATGAAAATTTATTCTAGTAAAAAATTATATATTTCAATATTGATAAAGAATATCCAAAATTATAAACTTACCCAGAAAACTCCGGTGTTTTCTAGTATTACAGCTGACTTTTGCCAGTAAAGAAACCCGACAATGGAGAGATCCATATTTAGCATTGTGGTACTAAGAAAATATGAAGAGGTTGGTGGATGATAGGGTAATTTTGAGAACTGTTACATACCAAACTTTAGAATGATAGCACATGATGACATTGAAAAACGTTATTGTGGAAAGTGCAATGGTAGATGTTAGGTATTGAGATGAACTAGTTCTTTAACTTGAAAAGGACCAGATAAAAACAATCCATGATAAACTTTACGTTAAATCCAGTGTTATTAGAAAATAGGAATTTATTGAGATAGAAAGCTATATTATTTTCTTACCTCATATTTCTCCAGAAGTGAATGGAGTAAGTACTTGACAGAATTAATACAGTACAACACCTTTTCTCAAATCACAGTTTACAAGTTGTTCTGAGTTGAATTAAACTAAGTTGAAACAAACCATAATTTCCATGTCTGGTGGTTCATTAGTGCTCTCTCAAAGATAATTCAATTGGATTACGAGGTGCTGAATATTAAAATATCATTCAACCAGTAAATTGCTCATTTATCAAGGAAAAGTATTTTATGTCAATTTTTAGAAAGTTGATAGAACAAGACCATCTTGAAACAACCAAGGTCAATAGGTGTATAATAATATAATAACCTCTGAAATGAGTAACATTTTTTATAACAAATGAATGAAAATCTAATGTAAAATACAGTAGTGCATAAATCACAGCTCAATTTCAACTCATTCTGTAGAACTTTGAAAAATGAAAGTGATGTGGGTAGGTATAAATGAGAAGCCCATAGCCTGAAAATAGATTCACAGAGTTAATTATATTTACACATTTCATAGTAAAATAAATTAAAAAATCAAATACATCAAAATGCACACTAGTCTACTTTCATGTATTAACAATAATACTTCTGCTAACTTGGAGCAAAAATGTGAATAGAATACAATCAGCTGCTCTCATTTTTCAAACATCCATCAGAGTAGGTGATAAAGTATGTTTCCCCACTTATGATCAATTTAATGCCAAGTGAAACAGAAATAACTCAACAAAACAAAACTTTACCCTATATGAGGACCACCTATAACAAAAACACTAGACCCAGACATACATAACTATATTGAGAAACACTTAAAAAGAAAGAAATTAACATGTGGCAGAACTTTAATTTTTTTAATGCAGCAACACTTTTTAAAGAAGGTGATTGTGAGACTCAATCTACTTTCACATGTCTTAATGTAAAAAAACAAAAATAACTACATACATATACAAAAGGGAGGTGTATAAAAACTTACCTTGAGATCAGAATTGTCAAATGGGGGAGACAAGTGCTGCCAATTGTTCAGCTCGCTGATTGGAAGAGAAGCCTTCTGAGATGGTTTTGCAGCCAAGCCCAGCTGGCATTCTCTTTCATCTTCATCCATCACCTTATCAGTTAAAGATGGTAAACCACTGTTGTTACTAATGCCATCCGAGGTTAAGCATTTACAATACAATAAATCATGAGTTAAAGAAAGTGTTTTCTCATGAAAAGTGAACAAATCCTGAAATTCAAATTTTAAAAAACAATAAATGTAGGCAGTAATTAATAATACTTAAGGATACAACAATGAACTGAATAGTTATCAACAACGACCATAGAAGAGGAAACTATTTCCAATTTTTTCTTAAGTTGGTACAAATGATATTAGCATATATGTAGTATTACATGTCACTTTCTATTCTATAGTTGTTAATAAAATGGTAAGTTTCAATAATTTTTCTTAAAAAGGATGATATTGAGTATCAATTCGTTATAAACCTCTTTATAAAGGAAGGTTTGACACTAACAGATATTTAAAGTTTATGGGAACTCCTCCTTTGTATGTAACAATTGAAAACTGAGCTGCTGAGTTTAAGCATGGCTATGCCAGCCTTTAAGATAAGCCACAAGAAAGCTGTTGAAGAAGTGCAATATCCGAAATAATTGAAAAAGTGAACAAGACTATATTCAGTGAGTAGCACATTAAGAGTGTCTGAGACTACAGGATATCAAAGGAACATATTTTGCATTACGAATTGCAAGTGAAAGGTTTTGCTCAAGATGAGTATCACAATTGCTCATAGCAGATCAAATATATATTTTTATGAAACTTTTCACGTAGTGCTTATGAGAAATTCAACAAAGAATTAAATTGATTTTGTGCATCACTATATTATTATGAATGAAACCTGGAATCATTATGACACTAGAATCTAAACACCACAGTCTAAACAGTGGACAAGAGTCATTTGCTTGCCACCAAAGAAATCAAATTTGCTTCCATCGACAGGAAATGTAATGGTATGGTATTAGTATTTTGGGATGCTAAAGTCATTTTTTAATGAATTATCTTGAAGATATTCACATGATAACCAGAGAAAATTATTATAAAGTGGATAAAAATACTTCCAATAAAGGTCCTGGTTTGCAGATTTGAAAAAAATAATTTTTCACATGAAGAATTCATCTACTAACAAAAGAGTTCTGGCAATGGGAAAATTGAGATCTGCTCTATGAATTATTGGAATAACCACATTATTCCCAAGAGTTGGTGCTCTATGACTTATCTTTTCCTAAACGCCTTGTCTTGCACTGATATAAGAATAACAAAAAATTTTATTTAAAACATTTGTCAAAATCAGATATCTTTGGAACAGTGACAATGGTTATTCACCATTAATAAGTTTTCCTATTTTTGTGTAAAAAAATTGGACAAAATAGGTTTGTTCTTCCTCATGCCTGTTTGATTTTCTTCCATTACGGCAATTACGAAAATGACATTTTTTTAAGAATACTGAATTTCTATCATTCCTTATGAGTTTACAATGCTTTGATATTAATTATTCTGGAAGTTTTATTCACTCACCTTTAGCTCTTCCAGGGAAAGTTTAATGCCACTAGGGTTTTGTGGATCTACCACTGCACCACTCAAGCCAGTTTTGTTAATTTGCCTTTGGTATATTTTCTCTTCAATTGTCCCTGTTGTTAGCAGCCTTAAAAACAACAAGGAATAGAAATTTTTCATTCAAACAGTAAAAGAGTATTGGAGTTAGACTCATTCCACCATACAAGAAGGCATAATAAGTAATTATGTATTACGTTTCAACCAGTTTCATTTCTGAGAGACAGAAGTAACAATGGATAATACATTTATAAGATATTTACTAAAAATTATATGTATCTATTCATAAATATTAGTGATCTTCAGTAAAACATTAATTTATGAGACATTCAATCTGATGACACAATTTTTTCTGTAAGACGTAATAAATGCAGTGAAGGTACCATATAATTGCTGGAACCTCCCATGAAAAGACACTTCGTCTTCACTGGAATTATAAATAAGTAACAACAGCTATAGGCAGTCAAGGTGTGCTTTCATTGAAAATACTGACCCATAAAATATTTTTGAAGAGGGTAATATTAAATAGGTTGATTTATTCTTTAAAAATAGGTGATAGTTTTGAACATAAATAATCCACATTATACACTCAATTTTCATACTCATTGGGTTATAAATTTTAAATATTCAATATTCTACTCAAATATTTTACATCCTATTTAGTGCATATATCCTATATTTCATTTAATTAAAATTCTGGATGAATAAAGTAGGTTTATTGGTTTTCCTTACGTGGTATTTTTTTAAAAAAAAGCCAATCTTGGTTTGGATCTAAAATAAATAAAAAAGATAATTTTCATCAGGTTCAAAAAGGTAGTGATACTCAAACATGCACTAGTGGAAGATAATAGTCTTAGGTGATACAGGTGAATACAATCAATAATTACAATTTCATTGTTATAGTAGCAGATGCCATTATAATGAAGACATATTAAACAAAAAATAATGAGAATGACTGCACTTATTAGAAAATAGCCTTACACTAACAAACATTTTGAGGAGACTGACAAGCACAGACATTGAAGACAGAACAGCTGAATGTAATGTGACACTCACAGCAACTATTGATATATCATTATGCAAACTTGTTGTAATACAATATCCAACAGACACATTTTAAATAGTCATTAGAAGTAGAAAAATATAAATAAATAAGAAATAGAATCAAACAAAACATGAAAACAAAGGATAAGAGCATACTTGAGGACAGAAATTGAAAAGATAGAACAAGTAATTAAACTAGATAATTCAAAAGAAGAGCTAAAGGATGTAGGAAAGAATGTCAAGCCAGAAGTACAGGATGTAAAGATAAAAATGGAAAATGTTTAATAGAAAATTACCAGATCCTACACAGATGGAAAGAGTATTTTCAGGAAACACTAAGGACTGAAATAGAAGAACTAGATGACAACAGTTTCTTTCAACTGAATGACACTGCTAATAGATAAAAATCTACTGCCATGAATATTACCAATATGCAAGATCTGGAAACAAATTATCATTCAGCTTATTTAAAAATTGAATTTAACAGAATTATAAGTAAATTGAAGAGTAAAATCACTATTGGAAAATTAAAAGCAAAGTACCTGTAAATATAAACAGATCTTTTTTGTCCATCCCGCCATATTCTTGCCATTGCTTGGAGGTCACTGGCTGGGTTCCAGTCAGAGTCATAAAGTATAAGTCTTGATGCCCCAGTCAAATTGAGTCCAACTCCACCAGCCCTAGCACTGAGCAGGAACACAACTGAAAAATAATAGTAACTACATTAGTCTTGAGATGATACACATTTTCATTAAAATAACCAATCATAATTAGTGAACAAAATGAAATGATCAAAAATTAAAAACATGTTATTAAGACAATATAGTTTAAGGAAAGACCTTGCAAAGCCCTTGTTTTAAATTTCTTGGGCTCTATGTTGATCAGGCTTGGACTACTCATACCAAGTACATTTCAAGTAAGCTCCATCCAGAATTGTATAGTATAAGATTTCTTAGAAATACTGTTTCATTGGAGGTTCTGAAATCAACCTATTATGGTTATTTATATTCCCAAGTCAAGTCGGTTTAATTTTCTGGGGATCTTCACCAACACACCTCCTCATAATATTTCTTATTTTAAAAAAGATGTATGCTTAATCAGCCCCAGAGAGTTCCATGTAAGCCTCTCCTAAGAAAACTTAAATTTTTGTCTCTTCCATGTGTTTACATTTTCTGAGTAATTACTTTTGCTAAGAAATCTTCCCATTTATTTGTACACAACAAGGAGATTCACAATTATGTGAATAACAACCATAATAATATCCCACAATGTAGTCATAAAAGATATTTTTTTAAAGCAGAGGCCCCAAATCCTTTAGACCAATTCTGTATTATAAATCTCCAATGAAAATCAAAGAAATAGATAATACTTTTGGTTTTAAAAAGAATTAAAGAGGTTGAACAATGATTTTACAGTGTAGCAGGAATTCTCTCAAATTAATTTATTGTATCAATGTATTATATTTGTAATTTGACTTTGTATGTTGTGTATACAATGACAAATACTATATATAGGTATATCTGCAATTGAAATTGTATGGTCCCTTGGAGAATAGATAAATAGATTTTAAAGATAAATGATGACCAGAATTTACAAAATTTCTGAAAATAGGCACACTACATAAAAATAAAATAACAATTTCACTACCAATTAACCTTTTACAATGACTTAAACTTTATAAAACCATTATTTATAAAATATTACTTTAATGAATACATATAAAGCTAGGAACCAAGATTTTCTCTTTAATTAACGACACTTTTCAACCTTAATATCAGTTCGATAGGTGAGGATAGACCAGATCCCATTAACATATATGTACCTATAAAAAAACATGGCCAAAACTAGAGGTTCCCCTATCTTTATATTTTACATTAATTATCCACCCAAGACACTAAAATCTGTGCCTGGAGTATACAGAGTGGATAAAGTTTCAAGACTGGTCACAGAACAAAAGATTTATTTAAAATTTTTGTACAGTGAACTAAAAGTCTTTGAAATATGATCCTTGGGTATCATCACACCGCTGCCAGCAATTTCTCCATTGTTCATAGCCACCCTGGAACTTTTCGTGCGGAAGGCTGTCAAGGGACCTTATCGAAGCTGCCTGCACTGCTGGAATCATGTCGCATTGCTTCCAAACACCGTAGTGTGACCCAATCCCAAGTCATCGGCACGTAACCTAACACTAAGATGATGGTCAGTGTTTAAAAGTTCATGCACTTTCACCAAATTTACATTAGTTCAGCTTGTTGAAGGTCTCCCAGGGCAGCCATCGACTTCAACTTCCTTGCAGACATCTTTGAACCTCTTGTGCAACATGAAAACTACTGGAAGTGACATGGCTTCTTCTTTACAGGCCTCTTGAATCATACCAAAAGTATCTTTAGTGGTTTTGTTCAGTTTCACACAGAACTTTATTGAATAATGCTGCTCCAAATGATGCTGCATTTCCAACTCTCTGAGTTTTCGACTAGGGTCACTGACATGCACTCATGCCACTAGCAATCTGCTCACTCCAGGATTTTGGAGGCAACTGCCACTGGTAGAGTTGGTTAGTTGACACCCCCCCTACTTCATTTTGTCAGTGGAAACGGTCTGTGTGCTATCCCCTACTCAGGAAAAAAATCAGTCTTGAAACTGTAAACACACCCTGAATATCTAGCACTGAATGAAAAAATCATCAATATTATGGTCAGCATCATTTGTGACCAACTTTACACTCAGTGCAGTTAACGTTAGAAAAATTCTGAATGACTGGTGTCTTCATTATTTTCTGCAAGTCATTATGGACAAAGGCAACATCATTAATTTATACATCAAGAATGAAGCACCCACTAAAATTTCCACTGATATATTAAAGATGATTAATGGTCGCTTCAATATTCCCTCAACCAGTTTTTTAGGAGTTACTCTTAATAACACCTTAAAAAGGAATGCCCAACTATGTATATATACAATTTATAAACATACAATAAGCTTATTCCTGTTTATTTCCTCATTAGAGACAAAAATGTTAAGGTAATAGTGCTTTCTTATTATTGTGAATTATATTCTTATGTTATTTTTAGTGTTTATTTTGAGGTTCATCTCCTCATATAGAGGAAATATTTTGAATGGTAAAAATGTCATTAGATTTTAAAGCAATGCTCCTTAAAATAGACCTTGCCATGGTCTTAAAAAATAGAATATAATAACAATTACATAAGTATATATATTTTCAGTCTAACCATTACACATTTACTACATAAACTTATAAAAATCTGCACCAACCTGTATATGGACTTAGTAAGTGTCTGCATTTGACTATTATATGTATTTCCATGTTAGGAATAAATAAACTTTGTATTTTTCCACAGATTTTATTTTTCTTTCGACGTGTTTCGCAGTCACTATGGGTCAGGACCACTGAGGGTGTGGCCCAGTCCAAACCCTCAGTGTACCTGACGATGCCGTAGTGACGGCGAAACGCGCCGAAAGAAAAATAAAATCTGTGGAAAAATACAAAGTTTATTTATTCCTAACATGGATGTATATAACTTCCACGAAGTGAAGCCTGATACCATTTATTATATTATATGTATTATATTATACTATATTATATTTCTTAAAGATATAAATTGGAACATTCTCCAAATGGGATATTTAATTTTTATTTATTGCTAAGAATTGTGGACATTTTAGTTCATCAAGAAATGCCAACTTAGTGCAAACCTATGACTTCATATATTTGGTCCATTATTCACAAATTCCTTGTTTTTTAACTGTACATACATAATTATCATAACTAGATGAAGATCAGTTTGGTTTTAAAAAAGGCAAAGAGGCTCGTAATGCTACAGCAGTAATGAAGACATTGATCGAACAGAATATAAAGCATAATAAGGATGTTTTTGCCTGCTTTGTACACTTTGAGGAAGAATTCGATAAAGTAGAGTGGCTTAAATTAATGGAAGTTTTGCAAAATATTGGAGTGGAATGGAAGGATAGGCAACTCATTAGAAACCTTAAAATGGCTTAAACTGTGCAATTAAGGGGGGTGGTAGAAAGGAGTCTGGAGGGGCAAGTAAGGCAGGGGTGTCCATTGTCACCTGTGGTTTTTAACCTGTACTTGGAGTAGATGCTAAAAGAGCCATGGGAAACGTTGGAGTCAGGTGTAAAGGTTGGTGGGGAACTCATTAAATCAGTCAGATTTGCTGATAACCAATCCCTAGTTAGTAATTCAGCCAAAGGACCGCAGACTGTGCTTTATAGGACCACTGTGAGAAGTTTCAGGAAGGAGTGAAGATTGCCCGAAGGAAAAAGAAGCATAGAAACATAAAAAGTAAATGAGAAGGACCGAAGTTCACCGACCGAAGAATTTCAGCCAATCAGGAGAGAGCAGGGGCTCTCATGAAATTATATAAGCACCGCAGAACATCACACTTCTGAAGGGCCTAGGAGAGCTGAGCAGAAGATTTGCTGACGAAGGAGAGAATCGGCGGCAACACTGGTCCAGGGTGAAATTAATAGTAAGGAAACGAAAGAAATGAAATTCTTGAGAAGCAAGAAGGTTAGGTTAAATATCGTATAAGAAGGGCAGAAGGTAGGTTAAATATCATATTTTAGAACACCCTCCCCATGGACTATGACCTTGACGTGGTGGAAGGGCTTGTGTGTTCCAATGACCCTTAAGAGCTTCACTGGCAGGGGCAATTATTTTGCTCCTGGTAGAGTCACCCATGCCAGAAAGGTCGAAGGGTAGGAGCCAGACAAGGGGTAGTCTACACAGCCTTCGCTCCAAGGTGAGGAGGCTGCAAGGTGTCGGATCCCCAGTGGGTCAGTCATTTAAGTGATGATGTCATGTTAAAAACACTATTGAGGCAGGAATTGGAAAGGCCACCTCAATTATATTTTTTCATGATCATGATGAGTCAAATAAGGAAAATGAATTCTGGCAACTACGGGACTCAGCCCACTGGGGTGGGTGTCGTGCCTGGCAGTGGAGGATACAAGGCTCACTCGGTCATCATCTCACGAAATCCTTGCGACACCAACACCACCACTCCAGAGAAGACAATGAGGAGGGTAGGAATGATTTTGGTAGGGACTTGGAATGTGAGGACAATGTTAAGGTCAGGAAAGTTAGAGAACGTAAAACTTGAGATGATAAAAGTAGGAATAGATGTACTAGGGTTGAGTGAGGTAAGATGGAGGGATAGAGGAGATTAGTGGAGTGATAGCTTTAGAGTAATTTATAGGGGAGGGGAGGAAAGTCAGCCTGGGGTAGCCATAATTCTGAGTGAGAAATTAGGAAGGAGGGTAGTTAACATTGAACAGGTTAGTGATAGAGTAATCA
>WURS02118537.1:0-22888 GCA_011762765.2 Rhinocypha anisoptera | reverse complement strand
TCGGCGATGATCGCCATCATCAGACCAGATGATGGCAATCATCGCCGTGTTTTGTAATTTTTTATCTTTTGTGGAAATATAACAGTTATTTAAAAAACCATCACTCTATTTGACAAGTCATTATTACATTTTGTGTTGGAGGATTCATTCCCATAGTTAAATTAAAAATTAGACCTTGCATATTTCTCCTCTCTCTATCTCCAATGTTAGATGCCAGCCACCTCATTTTGAATAAAGGGTGAGTACAAGTGGCAACTATTGCGTCATTCACTTGAAGGACAAGCAGGATATATTTCTCAAATCTTCTACAGAAATTGGCCTTGACTGATTGCAGAATTGGCCCACAGTACTAATGGTTTTTAGATTATAGTAGTTAGTATTTTTATTTATAAGTTGCTTCAGCAGCTATGGTCATTTTTCACCTTTTCAAATCCTAGAAAAAATCAACTTAGACAAACACAACACCTATGACCTGGGCGGGACTCGAACCTGCGACCTTTGAGTCAGTCGTCAACCATACTACCCACCAGTCTGACCCGGTCTGCCTTTTAGATTCTAATTCCTCAAATTTTGATTTTAGAGTAAACAGAGTAGAAAGCAACTGTTTCTATGAACAGTTGCTTCCTTGTAGGTGATCAAGCATTATTGCCAATGGCTTAAACACCCCATTTCTGTATCTTTAAAATTTTTCAAATTCAAAGTGGTACAGACATCTGCCAGTTTATCCTGAAACATCAAAATATCTGCAATAGAGTCGTCAAGAGAATTCCACATGGTTGCTTGATACATGGTTAGCTGAAACAATGGCCAATATTGAAAAAAAAATTTCGGCAGACTGTGGCCTAACCGATGTTTTCCACAATGCATTTCATTTGCCCAAAGAAGGGCATTGAACTCCTGAGAGAGTGGTTGCTTTAGCCAAAAACTTCCTGAAGTCAGTTGTTGCAATCAGACTCAGTGTTTGGGATGAGCAGCGTATGTAACGAGGAAGTATTATATCCATTGAATTAGTTATTGAAGCTGCTTGATTATTGACGGATATGAATTCAACTTCATCCTCCGTGTCCTCACCATCCCTGTCAAGTTTTTCATCAGCATCATTATCTAAAAATTTTAATGGACCAAAAATTCATTTATTCTCTCACATATATTAAGAGGATCAAATATCATATCACAGAACACAACTTTAATATTTTACTTGAGAAGGGTTAATATGGTATAAAGATTTAATTATATTCATTATACAATTGTTATTCTATCACACTTCAACTCACCTTTATTTGCTTCGATTGCAATGCCAAATTCCTTAAATGCTTTCACAAAATTGACACCATCCATGGTTCCAATCTGTGATATTACCCAGCTTATCTTGCCATAAGTCAGTCCAACATAATTATGTATTAATATGTGTCATCCAAAATGGTACAGGGGTCAAACCAGAACAATAGAAATGGTGCAGGGGTCGAACCAGGTGAATAAAATAGTGGAAGTAGTACAGGGGTTAAAGAGAATAAAAATTACAAAACAGAGCAAACTACTCAAGAATTTCAGGAACACATGGTCACAACAGAAAAGGACCGCATCGCCATGTGTTCTTGCCCAGGGGCAGGAATTTCTCCAGGATGAGAAAGATGAAACCGATAAAACAACCAATCTTCAACAAAATTCATAAGTGACGTGAAAAGTATTTTCAGTATTTTGAAAATACAAAATACTCAAAAAATGTATTTTCGATTAAAATACAAATGTACTTTCTATACAAAATATAAATGTATTGAAAATAGGTATTTTCGATATTGCATAGCCCTGAGGACAAGGATGCTTCCAGTAATAGATTTTGATCAAAAAACTAATCACATTTCATTGGGTGACTTCATGGAAACTGAAACTAACCTTATAAAACAAAACTTATCATTAATATGTCTGTTCAAATCTTCATACATCATTAATTAAATAGAGTGAAAATAAATGGCTGTGATTTATTCCTCAAGAGGTTTCTATTAGGTAAGCATGTAATCAGTGTCCTATATTAATTTAATATTGGCCATGGAATACTTTCTTAACTAATATTTCAATGAGGCCTAAACTAGAGGTCCTTTTTAACATTTAACATGTTTCAAATTTAATTGTAAACTTATGCTACAAATACAAAGGATTGGGAAGTTCAGTATGATTGTTTTCACTCTTATATATACATAATACAAGTTGTACCTACATAAGCAATATGCCCTTGGGAGTCCTCTTGTATTCTGGAAAGGAAGCGGTTGGTAGATGAATGAAAAATTGGAGACCAGGCCACACTTTGTTTATTCGAGTCTAAACAGATACAGATAGTGAGAGTGAGACATTGGTGGTGCTCAAGTGGGTCAATTCACCGACTTGGAAACTGTTGTTTGGTGCCACATGGTCATGGAAGGGGTGACTATTGAATGGGTGCAATGCTGTTGCTAAGCCATACTCTCTCATGGTCAGATGTGCATAAAAATGAAGGCACGGCAACTGCTTGTACCAACTACCGCACAATGGTAACAGGAGAGAATGAGTCATCACATGCCATTTGAACATTATCTTCTCTTGAAACTTTATTTATGCAGTTCTTGTGCATCATTTTTGACTGTGTAAATTGTTTTGAAACATACATAAGTATATCTTTCGTTTCCCTCTACCCTAATTTGTGATTATCTAGTTACACGCACACACCTTTCCTACATGATTTAACAGAAATCCAAAACATATTATATTGTACCATAAATTGCAGAGAGTCCAGGTTTTTATGAGGAAAATTTTCTTCTCTTCATGTTGCCATGCTGAAACCTGATATTCCCTTATAACCTTCCATCCATCACCAATCTGTTTTGTTAAATCACATAAATCAGTTTCTCATAGAATTGTGAGTTGATTGATTTCCTGCAGTGTCGTTGGAACTGTTTCCGTTCCTTCAAGTTCACATGAATTCCTTCACTTTTTTCAGATCCAGCGTCTTAATTTGACAGACGAGGATTTCCAGAAGGAGCACGAAAAGCAGGTGATTCGTCGGAAGGCGATGCAGGAGAATGGGAGCAAGCACAAGGGAAGGTAGCAGCTAATTGAGGAGAAGGAAATATCTGGTCACGGCATACTTTGATGTATATCTGTTGCATCATAGATGCGACCCTCCCACAGATGCGATGGGAAAAATAAGTTATTTTGAGCTGAAAGACTTAGCAAAGTTGTTACATTGGCAGTGTGGTGTAGACCATAAGAATCACTCTCTGACCAAGATTATTTTATTAATGTCTGTATTTTCTACTGTGTCTCATCTGGGAAGATGTTTTTTTGTATTCTGGCTAAATCAAAAGGCCCCCCCATGCATCCCCTCCGACTCTTTGGAATGGATTCTCCGAGATCAGGAGGGGACCCAAAGATGTAATTTTATAAATACACGAGTTTTTCAGGAAATACTTCCACTTTGCATGCAATTGAAGGAACTGTATCTGGTGTGTGAGAGTGTTAGGTATACTTTTGTGTGGCGTAAATATTCTGACCAGTCCATATCAATCTGTTATTTGCACTTTAATATACATACTGTGATATATATATATTCATATGGATACAAGTCTGCATTTGTTTTGATGAGCCAGTGATTTCTATGGCATGGGCACAAGATACTCCTCGGAAGTGTGAAAACTGTCATTCTCCTCCAGTCATGCGTATTATCCCCTCTTGTCCATTTGCTGTTCTATCCATTGCCCAAGTGTGGCCCCTTGGCCTTGAATGACCACGGCTCTTGGGTCATAGTGAATGGTTGGCATTGGATGCTTCAAGTGACCACTTGAACAAAAAGGTGAATCCCCTGATCCCATATCATATGACTAATAAAAAAAAATATATATATATATACACTCAATTGCGATGCCTTGCGAAAATGTCATGCTTCTGAAAAACACTTGGGTAAAATAACAACTTAATAAGTTAACATTAAGATGGCAAGGAAGAAAAGGTCAGAATGAAGCAGAAATTAATTCTGACCCGTTTGAAAAAAGTCATATATTTCCATGTGGAATATTTGTATTATATAGAGAACGGCCATTGCTTGTCAGCAAATTGGTGTTTACAATCACACTTTCATAATTAAACTCATCATCATCCTCCACCATTTAAACTGTAATTCTCCTCTCTCATTTTTATGTAATATATTAATGTCCTTATGTTTTACTCTGTGTTTCCTCGTCAGTGTTAGTTTTAATCATTGGGATCATAAAAAATGTGCATTTGAGGTGCTAAAGGTAGATATCTTAAAAAACTTTCTCCATTAATGTTATGAAAATTACCAGTAAGTTCTAAAAAGCATTAAACATCATGCATACCATACTTTCTGTCAGATAATGCAAATGTGTATATTTTGTAGTCACTATACCACAATTTATTAAACCTAAAATGATTGAACATCAGTCTTTAATTTTATTATTAGACAACAGTTACAAAACCATGTGGCCAACTCATCCCATACAATTGAAAATTCCATCCAGTGAATGTAAAATACGACCAGAAAAGCCATAAGAATGTTACTACCAAGTTGACATCATTTCAGGTATTTCATGAAACTCTCTTTTTTTTGGGAAAAGGTCTAAAATATCTTTTTCCAGAACATGTCAGTGTTCCACACATCTATTGAACCACGAGTACTTTCCTGTTTGTTTTCCTCTTTTGAGGCTCTGTTTCATAGTCATGGTTTTTCCTTGAGATGTGAAGTTGTGTTTCCTATCCTCTCCAAAATATACTCAAGCAGTTTATCCAACATAAGCCTTTGGTATTCAGGGTTGTTTTTTACTCCTAAGTTCTTGATTGTCTCAGTCACATTTTCTTTTAAAGTTTCCTGAAATGAACCTTGCAACCTGTTGACCCTATATATGACATGACAAATTAGGATCCCAAACTGCTGTCATATTCGTGTATAAGTAGCTTCACATCTGTGGCTCTCCGGGACAAATCATTTGTATGAATTACCCCTAGGTGTTTAAAATCTATTCTTTCTTTAAATAATTTTCCTTTGATGGAACATTGACAAGGGATTTGAAGCTTTAGTGCCTTACAAAACCAACTGAAGTGCCTTATTTCCATTTATAACCATTTCATTCTTCATTGTCCAATTCTTTAAAGTAAGTAAATCATTTTGCAATCAGTCTGCTCTAAATCAATTTATATATAATGCCATCATCTGAAAGCATTCTTGTGCAACTATTTATATTTGTGGAAATGTCATTGATAAGCATTAAATACAAGAGTGGGAAATACTCCTCTGTAGTACACCAGATCCTATTCTCACATTTCTTCATTCATCCATCCATAAGGGCACGAAGGTACCCAAATACAAATACATATATAATCAAATACTTGAGTAAAAGTTGTGAAATAAAAATAAAATAATATAAACAAATTAATGCATGATTAAGTACATCATAGAAACATTTTTCTAAAATAACAATGATAGATTAAGCAAGGGAGGATCCACAGAAATATCCAAAGATGATGACATATTTAAGCAAAAATAAAAAATCATTACACACAGGAATGTACAATGATTTTGTATTCGTCATTCTCATGATTGAAGAGGCAGTATGAAAATAATAATTTTTACATCATTCACGGAGCAATAAGAAAGTTCCAATTCTCTGTAGATATTATTAAAGCTGATTGGCAAAATTCAGTTGTTGGGTATTTATAACATAATTAGTTTAGTGGTACTGTTATAAACAGGACATTACTCCTGGTGTTATGAGAAGGGGCATAAAATATTTACCAATTCATATAAATCAGCAGTATCAAAATGGGAGTTCAAAATATGGTGTATTAATGTTAACTTGTAATGTTCACACATCTGATTTTTAGAGTATGTAGTTGAAGGAGATTCATCAATTCCTCATTATTTATTTTATCCATTGGAAACCTCAGTCGACAAACAACCATCTCAAGAATGTGTTCTGTACTCTTTTCAACTGAGTAATGTGGTTATTGTAGTAAGGGAACAATATATGTAACACACAAAAATTCCAAATTTCTGTGCACTAAGGAACAAAATATTGTGTCTGGGCATTACCTGATAGAGAGATGAAATTTAAAAAAAAACAAGAAATTAGGAGAAAGCTCTTACAAACAGGTAAGGAACAAAAAGAGGCAAGGATAACTGAGGATTGCCTGTGTGGGAAGCAGTACAATATCAGAATATTTGGAGAAACATGATGAGGGGAAATAAATGCCTGTCCATAGTTGAAATGAAAGAATATATGTAGTATTTTTCCACAGGATTATTTGCTACAAAGCTTTTCATTATTATGGCATCTTCAGATAATGAACAAGACATTTCTTGAAAGTTTTTTTTACAAAAAATACAAGGCAGAATGTTGGAAGAAGAAGAGGACGTTGATGATGATCAAAAATACCCCCACACCCATGATAGAATTTGATACTTCACCAAGGGAAGTACTGTTAAACACAGGACCAGGGATAGATGAGATGCCATGGGAACCAATATACTGAAATGTGAGCTTTTTTTAGCTGTATACATGTCTATTCCTCCCATTATCTAAAGGGGCAGACCAATAGAAAAATTTTTGTATGATTAGCCTCATGAAGGCTAAGTAACTCATTCACTATGCCTACACTTGTCAAAACAACCAAAGTTTTTTGTGTTTGTTGAAAGGGCGTGATCCTCAGTCAACAAGAACCACGGGCAAATGGCTAAATATCCCAGACAGCAAATAGATATCTAAATCATGTCTACCCATAGATGATCTACCAAGAGATAACTATTAGATATTTAATAGATATGCAAAACAAAGCAAATATATATCTAAATCATGTCTATCCATAGATGATATACCAAAATATATATATATATATATCTATTGGTAGATATCTATTATACATACTGTTTTTGGACAATAATAAATCTATTAGATATCTATTCATCTACCTATCAATAGCTATTTGCTGTCTGGGATGTGATGTCAAGGAACAGCCAAGTAAGGGCTGGGTGATTAACCAACTGCATGAAACATTTCCAATTTAGTACAGGTGTAAATTTAAATATGGGTTCATCATTGAGTTTGTAAGTTAATCAAATTACTCTTGTCTTCACAAAAATTTATAAAACTACAAATAAGAGGCAATGATTTTTTTAAATTCAATTTATTGTGCAACAGAGAAAACATCTTCAGCATATGTTTTACTCCATGCCAGATAGAACTCTATTTTCTTCAGAATTGCCCTTAATTGCATCTTAGGAACTGAAGGAAGGTTGAATATGGAATTATCAGAGAATTTTTTGGCAAAAGCACCCTTTTCTTCAATTTTCTTTCCTGTAAAGGAATATTGACAATGTACTAGTGAAAATATCAATAAAAATCAACAGTTTCTATAGTGCCAAAGGTTTATCATGTTACCTGATTCAGATTTGGCCTTCAGAATTAAACTGTGCATGTCAGACAGTGCACTCAATATGTAAAATGTTCCGTGAGAATCATTTGGACCCATGATGATCTGCCTGACATCAGTTTTTATTGTACTCTTCAGTTCCTTTGATCCGGATAACCACTGACACTGAAAATAATTTTACATATCTCAAATATTTAGAGAATTATTTCATTCATATATTTTTCCAAATGTGAAAGAAGTACATATTTACAATGAAAGGGCATTTAACACTTTGGGTATGGATGTTATGAAAAGAGTGGAAATATTACCATGGAGAATGATTGCATAGTTCATAATTCTGAATCTTTGAAGAAATGGATGTAGATTCAAGACTTTTGCAAGAGAGTTTGGAAAAAAGACGAAGAAAATAAGATGAAATAAGAGGAAAAACAAAAGAGGTGTTGGAGATGTTTGTTGGAAAAAAATTCAGTGTATGAAATATAATGTATGACCTGGTACTTTCCCAGCATATCTTATTTATGAATTCCTCATAAAGAGGTAATGAATTTTATTACATTACCTCTTTAGATGCACTTGTCACCTGCAATCATTCATAATTTCCTCTTGGGTCTTCTGCCTGGGTGAGAGTGCCTTTGAGGGCAGAAGTTTCGATGCTCAACTCTTCAACTGCCTTAAAAGTGATGCACAAGCCAAGCATCAAAACATTGTACAGGGTTAAATAATCACAACACTGCAATTCCACATAAATAAATAACTTTATTTCCATGACCTAGGTTTCACCACGGCATGTCATCATCAGGTGATGAAACCTAGGTTGCGGAAATAAAGTTATTTATTTATATGGAATTACAGTGTTGTGATTTTTTAACCCATTGTAGAAATTGGATTGTAAAATGGAAAAATTCCACCTAGTTATGGCTGAAACCATTTCATAAATCAAAACATTGGCCCTTAAAGACACTCTCACCTGGGCAGAAGAACAAAGAGGAATTAATGCAGTTGGCAAGTGTATTTAACCCCTTTTAGTGCCACAGGGCCAATCTATCGGCCATTGGGGTATGTGCAAAAAATGCCATTGGCCAGATTTTTTGTTTAATAAATAATTTTTTCCTTGTTTTGGAGATTGTTTGAAACTTGTTTACAAGATAAAAAATATCCACAAAATATCTCACTTACCCTGTAAGAGTAAATTACAAAAATGATGTTAAAAATTTGATATTAATATATATTATATAGATTTAAATGTGAAAATCATGAAAAAGCCCTGGGATTTGTCACTTATACCAGGTGATAGAGGCTGGCACTAAAAGGGTTAAAGAGGTACTAAAAATAATTTTATTAGACATTAAACACAAAGTATGTGCAATAGGTAATGTAATGTAATAACAAAATATAGGTAGCAACTTTTATATATTTCCACAGAAAAATATAAGACACGGCCGGTTTCAACTGTAAACGTCATCGTCTGAAGATCAGGTTGACCAGATGATGATGATTATCATTGAAACCGATCATGTCTTACATTTTTTTCTGTGGAAATAAATAAAAATTACTACCTATATTTTATTTCATAATGGAAAGTGAAGCTAATGTAATTTTCTCTCTTTGAACTTCAGCTCTTTTATGAATACATTTCCTTTGGGTTGTTATTTTTCAGGAAACTCAATGCTTCATGCATCCAATCACATGGACACAAGATGAGATATCCCTTTCCATTTCAAATTTTAACTGTAGGCAAGCAGGAAAACGAATGAGAGAAAAATATTAACAAGCAAAAAAAAAGAAATTTTCCCAGTGGCTCTATCTACTTCATGATGCACCAGATGAATAAAACTTTATAATGCCACAAAATAATTCTTGTTTATTCACGACCGGTTTCATCTACATGGTAAACATCATTAGGTGTTGGACCTGACAATGTTTACCATGTACACACAACAGGCTGTGATAAACCAGTGCTGAACTGTGAAATTGCAAAATTTTATTTATCTTGTGCCCACAGAAAACTGTTTGTTACATCTTATGTGACTGGACAGAAGTGAATGACCATTACGTAGCTATTCCACGGTCGGTATCCGGCGAGCAATAATTTTTACATAAAATTGGCAATAATGAGCCATCGCAGATAACTGGGAAACAGTGTGCCTGTGCTATAAGAGTACATTATTTAGAGAAGGAAGTGATTAGTACTATTAACCCTTTCATCATTGTGAACAGATGTATATATTTAATCGTATCAGCACCTGTAGTGTTACTCACACGTATATGTGGGTGGGCACGGGGTTCATATGGATGTGTATGCAAGTATAAGACAGTGCAGAAACCTTTAAAGTCTTAAACAATCGTGCACGCTGGGGATATTTAAACGTCTCACACTGCTGCGTCATGGCACGAGGTTCCACTGGAGGAAATGGATAGCACTGAAGAGGTTGAAAGTTCAAATTCCATTTGAAGGAATATATCTTACGTATTGACTGAAATCCACTGAAGTCATCACACACGAGAGAATACTCACATTTGTGGCCTCGGATGCGGCCGATTCAATCGCTTCTTCAGCACTATCATAATTGCATCCATCGCGAATGTTACAAGATATTATTAAAAGTCCATTAATTGCTTCCATCGCAAAACTAAGGTGATCTCCAGCGAAATATTGTGTTATGTAGGCATATGCATAGAGGACATTCACCAAGTTGAATTGTACACACGTTGAAGGAGTTTTTTTCTGTCAAATAATAAAAAAGAATTAGTCCATCACTATTAATGGCATGCAATTAATGTATGACAAGGTGCATGTTTGTAACATCCAGAGACGTACACAAATATCTCCAAATGAAGGAATACTCTCCAGGAGCCTTGGACAATTTTCCATGAAATTGTTTCCATCTCTTGGGTTCGATTCCTTCACTTCTTCTATTAGTTTCTTTTCTTCCCTGGAATGGATAGGCACCGTGAGCTATAACAATAATTATTAAAAAATGTCAGTTGTAAAATCTAGGGAAGAATTGCATTACCAAAGGAAACATTAACAAGGATGAAAACGTTGATGAGCAGGCTAGGGCATGAAGTAAGTTTAGTGGGCATACTAACAAGGTGCATAGCATAATTTGTGCAGAAAACTGGTACTTGAAGAAAGAAGACAAGTGTAGTTCAGAGGTTTTTGAGATGTGAGTGCAGGTTAGGTGAAGTAAAATTAGTTCAGAATCTGGAAGAGTCTCAAGAACTGTGACTTCAAACAACCCTTTGAGGGATGAGTGGTATATTATTTAGTAATATTCGATATTGATATACTCTCAATTGATGGCTTTTAGGTTGAGCCAATATGAAATGTAAAACTTTCACAGGAGTAAAATGGTGTAAGTCAATGGAAAATATTGTAAAACCCTCTTAACCAGCATAAACTTGTGGGGTAAATGTCTAATATGGTAATAAACTTTACATTTAAAATTTAAAAAAATCTCACTTTATGAAACTAAAGTGCCATAATGCTTATCAAAATTCCCACAAATGTTCAATTTCATGGTTTGTCATCTTTTGAACTTTTTCTATGTAAATAAATAACATAAGCCTCGCTCTCAGACCTATGTTTCCACCATGGGGTCCAAGGTGGAACTATTTGAGACACATCTCCTTTTTGTAACATATCCATGAAATCTCTCCTCTCTTCTTCAGTCAGGGCACCCCAAACAGCATCTGCATCATCAAGACTAACACCTGCAAGTCTGTCAGCTAGTTCTGGAGCCGGCTCCTCATCATCAGAATCTTTCCACATAAGCATAAGAGAAATTAAATGAGTGCATAATCGGGCGAGTATTTCATTTATATGACCACGCCGACGACAAATTTATCAAAAACTGTGGGAACTATTCAAATTCGAATTAATCTACCATATCAAACTTTAAAAAAAACAGAATCACCTGGACTTTCATCCAGCTCTTCATTCTCAACCCTCTTCAAAATATTTAACATTTCCTTCTGAGACTCTGGATCTGTATTCCTAATTTTAATCTCTTCTTCGATGCACTCCTTATAAAAACTTTCGGAGCACTGCAAGTGAATGTTGGCCCGATAACACGGCACCGAACAGTAAACAACATTGCATCTCGGGCATACATATTTTCCCTTGTTTTCCTGGCAGCTAATGATAAAAAGAATTACAATCAATATCAATACGTTGAGTATATATTTAAAAGCCATTTAATTGAAAAAATACCTACATTCCACACATTTTTGATTGATCCTCTACGGTTTCCATTTTCCTATGACCATAATCTAATCCCGATCCTCCAGGCTCACTCTTAATACCTATTAACACCTATTCATATAAATACTCGTCCGTTAGAGCCGTTAAATTCGTAAAAAAAACTCAGGTCAGAGACTATCAAGTGGTACATAAATATATACTATAACTGATATAAACATGAATTTTGAAGTGTATCTACATATGAATAAGAATTTTGCATTTCGCTCGTTATTTTAATAAACAAATGAAAACAGAGAGGCGTGCCAAAAGTACTTGTTTTGTTTGGTTATGGCGGAAGTGGTTGAAAACTTCTATGGAGTTTATTTACTTTTTTGTGAAAATCCAAAGTTTAGAGGCAGAACTTACATAGGATTTACTGTTAACCCAAACCGAAGAATAAAACAACATAATAAAGGAGTTAAATCTGGAGGGGCGTGGCGCACAAGTAACAAAGGTCCATGGCAAGTAAACGATATAGATGTTTTTAACGTCAGGCTAATATCCTGGATATATTTCATGTGTTTATTAATACATTAATTTTGTTATTTTATTTTAGGGTGATGGTATTGGTTGTTCATGGTTTTCCTAACGAAATATCTGCCTTACGGGTAGGTTAATATTCATGTAAATGTGTTTAATTATCCTTATTACCAAGTAATAGTGTTTTTAATTACTTTAGTTCGAGTGGGCTTGGCAAAATCCTCAAAAATCACGGCGACTTAACAACCTTTCAAAAAAGGGTTCCAAGGAAAATAAATACGATTACTGCCTGCGTATTTTGTCGGAAATGCTCCAAGTTGGACCTTGGAATAGGCTTCCGTTAACCGTTCGCTGGCTCTCCGCGAAACACATGAAAGAATTCCCAGTAAGTCACTGTTTATCTAAAGAATTTATGCGAGTTGTTCTTGAGTCTAAGATTTTTCTATTACCGAAATTAGACCGTCTGTTAGATAGCATTTAATGGAACAAGATGCACGCAAGATCATGAGGGCTAGTTATTATTCTCAAGCATAATATATCTTGTCATCATAAGCTGCAGTCATCAGCAGGGTTAAATTGTATGTCAAAAGGCTAATGTTTCATCATTCTAGAGTACCTGAAAGTAGAGGTTACTTGTTTCTGTGAGAAAATTAGTGCCTATTATTGGAGTCAGGTGAAACTGAGTAAATTTACATCCTTATCCCTCTCATATCTGTGATGCCTCCAATGACCATTTTTATAAAATTCTTACTACTAAAACTTTCTCACTGATATTTATTTGGTTTTGTTTTTTTCAGCCGAATCGCCATCCTCCGTTACATATGCCAATAACATACGGGCATGTAGTGAGTAAGAAAGTGAACCACCAAAATGACGAGAACAGGACTACTGATAGTGGACTCGGTAACATACCAACCTGTGACCTTTGTTTCCATCCTATTGTCGAGGATGACAAACTCACCTGTCTTGACAACACATGCACATTGGTTGCTCACGTAATATGCCTTGCAACAAGATTCCTCAGCAAAGGGCGAGATTCGGATAAGGAAGGCGTTATCCCAGTGGACGGAGAATGCCCAGGGTGTGGCGAACAGCTGTTGTGGGGAGATTTGATCCGGAAGAGGAACGGCTGTTACGCCGATCTAATTCCCGCCGATGAATCCGACGTGGATAAAGAATTTGACTTGTGATGGGTACGTTTCATGCTGGCCACACACAGTTTCAAGAAAGGACAGTTGATGATTTGTTTTAGAGTATTTAAATTGCGTTTAATAAATTATTTTGTACATAAATATGCTCACCGCCGACTCATTTCAATGACTCAAAAAATGTGTAACAGGTGATGTCTCTTGAGTGTTCAGTGGAAAAAAAACAACCGAATCTCGCATCACCGACAACGGACCGAGTCTGAGGAAACATCACGACATCCGCACAATTCCTTGGGCACAAGACATGGATTTTTCCCTCCGTCGAATATCGCACACGACGTCAGTAGTCTTCGTCGCCTCCCCCGTAATCGTAATCGTAGTCCACCCCCGGAGGGACAAATATGCCCCCCATGAAGTCGGATATCCCCTCCTGGAACCCCATCATGGACGCCATGCCGTAGATCAGACGCAGAGTCAGCAGTCGGACGAAGTCGACGATGTTCGTTTCCGCCTTGTTCTCCAGCTGCTTCTTTCTTCTCTTCCTACGGCTCCCGCATTCCGCCATCGTCTGTCGAGCAAGCAAGGAGAGCGTTTTATTTAGATTTACCTCGTGCGTGCATCACTGTACGCCGCTGATTCGTGCGACACAATAGGGAAGAAAGAAACAGCCTGCACTCCAGTGCGGCGATGCATCCCCCTCGGCGTAACAGTTAAAAAGCACCCGGGTTCTACACGTCACCACTCACCTCATCGAAAGATAGTAAAATGTCAAATTCAAGTGATGCATGCAGGACTCACCGTCAGCAGAGCAGCCGTGACCACGACGATGCACAGGAATCGGAAGCTGGGTAGGAGTTTCATGGTCACGCCTCGATCGCCTTGCGGTCCTGCAAGATGTAACGGAGGGATTATAGCCCGATTTTTAATGCGTGCAGGTCTCTCTTCGATTCGCAAAGGCACTGGCCGGGTGTTGCTTTGAACGCCCCTGCCAGTTTTTTTACGTAAGAGTTTCTCTTGGATTGAGGGGTGAATGTAATAATATCTGTTCTGTTGTTTGTGAGAAATTCGAAATTGTGAGTTTGTGTGCGCTCCTGTGAGATGCGCAGGGGCGCTGTAGATGCGTCAATTAAATTTAAAACTTAACCCGGAAGGAGAAAAGATGTAGGAAAGAAAGAATCGTAGATGATTAAAGATATCCAAAGGAGGCAATGGGGTTTGAAGAATTATATGTTTCCCCCACACAAACTGGCTCTCTCCGTCCTGTGTTGTATGTTTTAGTGTGTCAAACCGAGGGTATCTTGGCTCAAAGTGAGGTGCTAGTGTACCTCAGGGGGGGCGGGGGGCGTCCTTCGGCCGCGACGGCGAACGGTGTTTGCCGAAGAGGTTGACGGAGGTCCAGGGAGGGAACGGGAGGCACTCTTCTGTGACAGCGGTCGGGAAATGAGTGACGAGACTAATCCGCCTCTCCCTCTCGTCTCTCCTCCCGCCCTCAGCACGCCCGCGTATGCGTGTGCGACACCACACTCACCCAAGTCCTTGCGGAAGCAACGGCGTGGGTGACGGGCCAAAAGAGGGGTGCTTGCGGAGAGGAGGGAGAATAATATTACGGTACGCTCAAAAAATTAAGGCGCGCGAACGGTCACGTCTGGCACTGATCCATCGGGAGGGGGGGGAAGTGATACACAGTCCGGCGACGGAGCGTTCGAACGCGCGCGTGTCTCGTCTGGCCCTCTGGGACGCGCCGCGTCACGAAGATCGAAGGCGTTGTTTTAACATTCCGGTCGAGGACGCCTTATCCCGTGTGTTCGTGCCTTACCCCCACGGTCGTGATTGTAAAAGGCATTCAACCGGGTCACGCTTGGAAGACGGATTCGCGTGACGGAATGCACCGCCTATGACGACTGGAGAGCGTTTTGTCGGGTTCGACTGTTGCGTCTCCCGCGAAGCGAGAGGAAAGGAGGGAACTTCTTCTTCTTCCCCCCCGCTTTCGTGTGTGTTGCCAGAAAACTTCCGAGTAACGGTATCGCCCTTGCGTCGATACGAGGTGATAATAACATGATTCATTCCCCCGCTGCCTAGGAAACGTGGCATTCCTCGAGCCTTCTTTTTTTTTTCCACCCATCCTCTCGGAGGTCTCTTTGTTTCGGTGGTAAGAGGTTTCGTTAATTTCTTGGCTCCGCTCCTTTCGACCGCTCTTCTTTTATTTACCGTTTTACGACGACTTAAGGTTATGAGTGACGCAAGTCCGACGGAGGATAAATTTGAACGCGGTCTTCAAAATAACCGGCGGAGAAGCGCTCTCGTGTTTTTCTCTACGATAATGAATGCCGTGTTTCGGATCCGCCATAGTGTGTGTTAAATGTGTTTCGTTTCGTGTCGTAGGAATTCTGTCGATCTCGTCGGGGCCGCGAGAGAGTTGGGATTTTTTTTTTTCAAGTTTCCGCGGCGGGTTTTCTCATCCGCGGGGGAGAGGTGACGTCTACGGAGAACGGGCCTGGGGTCGGATCCCGAGTTTTTTTTTAAGGGTTTTCATTTTAATTCTTTTTTTAATGAGAGTCGATCGAGACCGATCGCCCCAAGACTTTCCCGTTTCCAGCATCTCCGCCGATTAAGTGCGGGCGTCAATTATCTAAAAAACAATCTTCTCCGAGCTTGTCCGATTTATTTGCGTGCCTATGTTCATTTCTTTTAAACTCCCCCAATGCCGCTTCCTTTGGCATTTGAGATTGGTTGGCTCGGCGTCCGCCAGGTTTTTATGTATTTATCAATTTTGCTTTTCCCAACCCCGTACGTTCGTTTGGAAGTGTAACAACTTTTTACAATGTAAACGCCCATGATCTCTTAGTTAACATTTGAAAGATTAACAGTTGCAGGTTGGACGTGGTGTAAGGAATCCATAATGAATAAAAGAAATGCACTTTTCCACAAAAATATTTAATGCGAACAACGTGCGTTTCGGCTCGCTAAGCCATCTTCAGGTACAAGTCTTGTACCTGAAGATGGCTTAACGAGCCTAAACGCGTGTTGTACGCATTAAATAATTTTGTGGAAAAGTGCATTTCTCTTATTCATTAGCATTTGAAGACTTTAACTAAGAGATAATAGATTCTAATGACGATTATAGACGACATTAACAGTGACGATTATAGACGACAATTATAAAATCAACCACTCCGAGCTTAGAAAATACCCTCTCCGTTTCGCTCTTCCTCGAGGAGAGAGGCGGTGTGACTTCTTGAGTGATAACCAGCGAGGAGATGTTGTCGGACGCGGTTATACATTTTTTCATACCTTGTTGTCTTCGTCCGAACGAGGACGAAATTGAAATCCACGGTTGTTTGCACGAGCCCTGCCTAGGTGGGCTCGTGGACTTATTTCCGGCTTCATTTCTGCATCCCAGTTTTAACCGCAATCTACGTGGAAGACCAGGGGCCCTGTTCTGCCCCAGGGTCCCTACCATCACCACCCCCCCCCCCCCCCAACCCCGCCCCCCCCCCCCCCCCTTTGTCCCCCCCCCCGGAGGGCCCTCTCCATGGCGGGGGGGGGGGGGGGCCCGGGGGAGGAGGGAGGGAAATTGGAGACTCCGAAGGAGAGGGGAGTCACGTGCCTCGCAACGTTCCCGCGAGAGGGCGAATCCAACTCCTTCGGGCAGCAGTCATCTTGGGCGGTGACGAGTCGTGTCTCGGTGGTTGGGTGGGTGGGAACGGTAGTGAGGAGGCCAGCGGCGTGGGGGAGGGAGGGCGCGGTGGTGGGGAAGAAGGAAGGCGGGAGGGGTGCGTGGAACGCTAGGAGGGGGTCCTGGACCTCCAGGTTGAATCTCCTCTTGCGGGGCCGAGATTTCCTCTTAAAGTTAATTCAAGGGAATCGGTCGCGCCCAGTGGGGGGGAGATCGGGCGGAAGGAGGGTGGCAGTGTGGGGGGGGCGTAAATGTGACTTGTGTTATTCTTGTTCGCTACCGCAAATTGTGCCTCCCCCTCGTGAGTTTTTTAGCTTCTTGGGTGCGAACGATTCTTTTGGAGTATCTGGGTTAATTTTCCAATCGTTAACCGTTTCAAACCTTTCAGAATTTTCGATTGGAAATCTGTTTCGCGTCTTTTCCTCTCCTTAAGTCCGCGAACATTATAGGTAATTCGAGATTGATTGGCAGATCGGTGGAAGAATGCTCAAAAGTGGCGGGGAAGACTTAAAAGGTTCAAAATCGGGCGTTGGCGACAAAGTTCTTTTACTATTTCCTTCCCCTCTCCCCCCTTCCACCCCCTCCCCTCCGTCCCCCCGCCCCACCAAACTCACCCGGTTTCCTTTTCATGCTCTCTCGTCAGGTGGCGTGGACAATTGAAAGTTTTATTTTATCTTCAGGTGATGAAGCCTGGACGTGGCATCGAATTTCGTAACCTGGGTGGTGGTTGCAATAAAAATATAAAATAGAATATGCAGAGAATAGCTCATTTTCTTCCCTGATGGATTAGTTCAGAAAAATGTAGCCTGAGTCCGTTTCCTCCCTTCAGAACTAACGGATTTTTCGTGGCGCCGAAACTGAATTTAAAAAAATGTTGATTTTTATTATTTCCTGGGGATATCTTTGAGTTGGCCGAGTTAGCCCAGTAGATAACGCTCTCATAGGCTTGCCAAGAAAAATCGTGAGTTTCCTTCTCATTTCAGGCATGATGTTACGTACGTACAAATGGGTTTTTATTCGACTTGAGGAAGTACTAAATGGTCGTAGACGAGACGCTAAGCTTAAAAGCTCATAAGTATCATAACTAACTTTTACCTTTAATAAAATTGACAATCTCAGGCTTCACTGCGTGGAAGTTATGAGTTACCATGGTTGTAATGAAAGATATTCCATACTTTTCCACAGTTTTAAGTTCTTAAAACGGTGAAAAACTACGAAATATCTTTCATTCCAACCATGGATTTTACTTTTAATATTTTGATGCGCCGTTGAAAGAGCTAAGTTCATTTTGTCTCCACCTTGGGCATGGATGTGGGTGTGTTTATTCATTGTTAGTTAAAAAATTTATAGTGCCTACTGTAATTGACCTATTATTGATGTTTGAGGGCGATTGAAAATAAATAAAAAATAAAAATAAATTCCAGACACAGTCAATCTACCTTCAAAATTGTCCGGATGTTTCATCCGGCATCCTCTTTAAGTAATTAATTGAATTTCACTGTCATCTGAGGTATATTATTGATATAATGTATCTTCCACTGGAATTTTAAACAGCAACAATTACTGCTTTCATCATCATTAGTACTTAAATCCGAAGATTGGTTGACAGTAGCCCTCCGTCATTTCCAATCTAGTGCTAGCTCTCTTACACCTTGGTAGGTCTTCTTTCTAACGTCTCTGATAATTTGTCCTATCAATTTGACGCTTGGTCTTCTCCGCGTGGCTCTTCCCTCTATTTTCCCTTCTATTACCTATTCTTCACGAAAACATTATGCCATTACTGCTTTATGGAATTAAAATTATTGTTAAAGAGCTCTCACGCTGATTAACTGCCATAATTCTACATGATAGCTGTTTAATAAACATAAGGCGAACGACATCCTAGCTGACAAAAAAACTAGATTGGTGGATTTAGTAAAGTTTTCTCTTGGCCGCAGGTGAAGAGATGTTTCTCGAAAATAGTTTTAAGTTCGGGCCTCAGAATTTTCAACCTTTTCTCGTGCGAACACTTTGACAAAATGTTGAGTAAGGATTTACGTTTTTCCTTTCTACCCTTGACGCAATGTTGACGCGGCGCCATTTGTTTAGAACAACGACCAAGGTGCGTTCGCGTTCTTACTTTTGGCTTGTCACCGTAGGTCTTGTCACCTTTCACTCGGATTTCTTGTCCAAAAGAGATCAGAGTGAATAGCTATAGTGCAGAGGCCCATGAAATGTTTCCACGACGGCCCGAGTTGAAATGGCCGTGGCAGTGCGCTTTGTGTTAGCATCGAGGGAAGCTTCCGCATGACTCTCCCCTCAACCCTCGTTAGTCCCAGGTGCTGGGAATCCCTGTTCCTGGTGCGTCCGGCAGCCGATCAAGAGACGGAAGGGTGAGGGGAGAGACAATGGGAGGTGGATGTGGTGCCGGTGACGAATTTCACTGTGTGAGAGCAAAAGGGGATGACTAAATATATCTCCAAAAACTGAAGGACGTCGTCGCACGTCACATCCACGCATAGCTAAAATATTTTTTTGACGAAAAGAAAAAGGATCCGTGCTGAAAATAAAAATTAATGATGTGGAACTAGTATATCCGTATTTTAACCCCAGAAAAGACGCCCCTTAATAATTTACTGTAATGTGTAGGTATCTCCGGCAGTTATATAAAGATCATCAATAGTAGAGCGTCGATTGAAAGTCTCCTTTCTTAAAACTTTAAGTAAACTTTTAAACTAACCGTAAGTTTTATTTCCGTCACTTTTTTTAAGCTATTTGGATTTTAAAATTTAGTTGGAAACAAAAGCCACAAATGGATTCCGGTTTCGAGTCAATTTGATGGATATGGATGGATAACAGATGGTATAAATTACAACAAGTACATTTTGTTTAGCGCTCCTTAAATAAATCCGCTTTCCTCTTCAAAATGAACAATGCTGTTGATGCAATATGCGCATATAGGCTGAAACCATAATAATAACCATATCCATATAATTTTGGAAGTTGATGCAATTGCTTTCGCATCGAGGAAATTATTGGTTTTTAGAAGGATGAAAGTGCTTCATCATCTCTCGCGTGAATACGTGTTCTTGGATGCTAGTGGTGGGTATACGTTAGCATTCCAAAATTCCCCAATGACCCGCGAGCAACAAATTACTGAATCAGCGAGCCGTACGATGGAAATGACTTATGCAGGGAGACAATTCAATGCCTGGTCTATGCATATTCCAGTTCGCAACCTACCTTTCCAAATTCTGCAAACGAAGAGCGGAGTACAAACACTATTTTCAAAATTCAGTTATCTAGGACTATAGGTCAAATCTGTCGCCATGGGACCCAGGGACGAGTAGGCGGGCTTTCATTAATATGGTAGCAGAAGAGAATACCATTCTATAATATTTAAATCCTACGCAGTGACAGGAATAGATTTCTGACATCAATGTATACTATTTTTTCCATTTATAACCAAGTATCCACGATTTCTTCTCTTTCACGTTAGTGAAATTGTACCGACGCACTCTTGTGGAACCTTTGAAGTAAAAAAAAGGAGCTAAATTCATGTGGCATCACCAAAAAGTGCCAAATATAAACATTAACATATACTTGATTCTTACTTCTCTTAATAAACGGCTAATAAATAATGTGACTATAAATATGTTATAAGCCGCCCTTAAGAATTGAGGCCAAAGTTTTCACAAAAAGAAAAAGGAAAAGACCATCTTCAAAGGAATTGTAGGTTTTCTCTCTGGTTTTTAATTAATCATGTCGGTATTTTTTTGCGTATCCGCAGTGGATTTTATAGTCATGAGACAAAATGTTAGACAAAATTTTCGTATTTTGAGTCTCATCAAATTATTAAAAATTTACAGTGATTATGGTTGTCATTTCCCTTTCTGGCGCCCCCGACTTTGAATAACTTTTTCAAGGAAGGGATGAGAACTTAAGTGCCCTCAGAAAGAAAGGAGAAGATTTTAAGGAGGCCTAGATGGGGAGACAATAAAAAATAACACTCATAGGAATAGATTTGAACGTTTCGGCGATGGTGGAACGTCCGTCGAAATGATCTAACATATTCCTGTGAGTGTTCTATGTTTGTGTCTCAGGATTTAGATTCTATTTGCTCACTTCTCTCTCTATCCCCCTCTCTCTCTCTCTCTCTATATATATATATATATAATACATATATATTATACAAACATATATATATATATATACACGCAGACATATTTATATATGTGGCCGGCTGAGGACAAAACTTATTTCTCATATGAATTTGTCGGGTTCCATCAATATTTTCTACCACATCTTGTGTTCGCCGTTGTATATGTTCCTATCTCATTCCTAATTTACTATTTTTTGAATGTTGTATTTTCGCCATATGGCGGTTATTTCTGTATGAATGAGTATATGCATATATATATATATATAGTTACACTTGAAAAGTCTTGGTGGCGACAGAGCGCAATTCACTTAACACAAGAATAAATACGTAGAAAGAGAAAGACACAAACAAATAGGACACTCACAAGATTAGTTCATACGTTTCGGCAGGAGTGCCTGCCCCTCATTCAGGTACGAAGGAGAGAGAGAGAGAGGGAAGTTACACGGTTCAGAGAGGGGTTCGGTGATTTTAAGGATGATGGAGAGGTTAGGAGGCCATCTAAATGTGAAGGAGGGGCATTTTGAGAAAAATTTCGAGGTTGTCGGAAAGCACGGGAACACGGTCTTTGGGAACGTTTTGAGGTATATATATATATATATATATACATAAACATTTCAGGAAAACTCAAACGAGCAGCAATCACGAACACACGCACACATACGCATACACACAGACAGAAACACGAAATAAATAAAGACTCACATAATGAAGAAATATTTCGGGGATGCTTTCCATTTTGTCGGCCGGGGACGGTTGGGAAAGCATCTCCGATACCTGAAATATTTCTTCCCAATGTGCGTCTTTTAAGTTTTACTTTTTATGTGTATGTGTTCGTGTGCCTGTGTTTGTGTCTTCTGTTCAGTTTCTGTTAGCTTTTCTGAGTTTTCATAAATTAAATATATGCATATATATATATATATAATTGATTTGTTGTATATCGAGGAATTTGACCAATTACAAACTCCAATTCACTTTATTGTAAACGTTTCGATTTAATTTTAAATCATCATCATAGAAGGATGGAGACGGTCACATAAAAACACATAAAACGTAAATCTCACCAGTTACATGAATAAGCTACATTGATATTCACAACACATAATCTGCGTATATAAAATGACACAGTAGCTTATTCATGTAACCAGTGTGCTTTCCGTTTTTTTATGTGTGTTAGTTTTATGCTTCCGCCCGATCTTTCTATCTTTCTGTGGTCGGGAAGAAACATATACGATATATATCTATATAAATATATACTTATGAAGAACTCAGACGAGCGGCAACAACGAATACACGCACACACTTATAGACATTCACACACAGAAACAAGAAAAGAGATAGACTTGCATAACTGAGATATATTTCGGGGTTCCTTCCCCCTTTGTCAATCTGAGAGAAAACGATTGTCTCTCAGAAAACATTTGTCTCTCAGATTGACAAAGGGGCAAGGAGCCCCGAAATATATCTCCGTTATATAAGTCTATCTTTTTCCTTGGTTTTGTGTGTGAATGTCTATAAGTGTGTGCGTGTGTTTGTTATATATATATATATATGAACAGCGATGCTGACTTATTAAGGAACGAACTGGGTGGAGAGAGTACGGCACGGTCGCAACCGAGGTCTTCGCGAGTATGAGTGCGCGGTTAACTCGTCGTTTTACGGTGAAACTCCCAGGGGTTCGGTCCATGGGGGTCGAACCCCTGGGAGCACTAGGCGACGAATCGATGCGAGGGTCACGATGTGAGAGCTCCCCCTCCTCTCTCGGCCGCTTCGGGAGGAGCGCAGTGGGA
>WURS02118428.1:0-22888 GCA_011762765.2 Rhinocypha anisoptera | reverse complement strand
TGATGTAAACAAAGACCGCCATGTTTGTTTTGGTAGCCCTCTCTCTCGCTCTTGGAATGTCTCGGCTAAGATACATGTAACACAATTGTTGATTGGTTCGAGTTTTGAGACGGCGGCCCTCATCTTTCGTTAGTCAAGGTATAATAAATGAATTTTTGTATTTATACAAAAATAGGAACCTTTTTGGGGTTACCCTCTCATCAGGGGCAATTACAGATAGTTCAAGAAACAAAAAAACCAATATTTTCGACTTTTTTGAGGAATGAATGGGACCTGTTTTATGTTGTAGGGGAAGATGACAAAAAAAAAACCCCAATGTGTTTGAAACCCGAGACTTGATGTCTTTTCAGAGCTAAGAGCGTCACAGTTATCAAAACAGGTTTTTTGAATCTTACAAAATAAGATTTTAGGAGAAATAAGTGCAGAAAATAATTTGTAGGTAATTAAAATACCTTTAATTTGAGCAATGCCAAGTTCGATTTGAGCAATTAGTTATTGCAAAGTTAATAAAAACCATACAAAACAACCAGTATTTAAAAGTTAATCATTTATCACAAAAGAAATCTTTCAAATGTTTTAATAATTTTCAAAGGAAGCTTTTTTAATTCCTAATCGATTATGAGTTTGTAAAATTCAATTAGTTTATTTGTTTCGGAGAAATGTTTATTTGTTTATTCCTACAAGATAAATATTGAAAGCCATACTTTTTTGTTTATTAACTTTTTCTTGGATTCTCTTCTGAAAAAGTTATGTTTTAAATTCTAATAAAAAGCAATGAATATATTAACTTCTTATTTATTGCTTTAAAAAAGGGGGTACTTTTTCTTTATAAGCAATAGGTTCCGCAGCATCACTGATACTTCATACAAGCTTCTAACTTAGATATATTAAAAGCTGGCTTTAAAACAAAGATTTAAAGAAATAAGATTCCCTACGACCCATTAGACTAGAGTTAGGATATTTTTTTAAAATTAGTAATGCGTATTAATATAGTTTTTTACAAGCATTTTCAAGTTTTTCAGTTCTTCTCACACAAAGTAACCACTAGCTTTATGAAAATTACTTATATTTACTGCATACATCGGTTTTTTTACATTTAGTTTTACTTTGTGTTAGCTAGAAGTTAATTTGTCATAGCAAGCATAGTTTTTATAACCCTTTTCAAGTTTTTCCATTTTGCTATCACAAATTAACTCTGAAAAGCTCTCTGATTAGCTTATACCTCTGAAAAGACATTGAGTCTCAAGTTGCAAACACATTGGGGGAACTTTTTTCATCCCCTCCTACAATGTAATGGGTGGGACCTATTTTACTGGTCCCATCCATTCTTCAAAAAAGTAAAAAATATTGATGTTTTTTTCTCTGTTTCCTGGACTTAAGATAAATATTATAAATTATCAGTCATAGAAAGGAGTTGATCTAACCAGTTAAGTATTTTTTCCTCATAATTAAAATCATAATGCGGCTGTGGCTCTAACATTTTTTGCACACTATTACTATGCCCAGAGGAAGGAGATTAAATGATTTTAATTTAGTGCAATCCATTCAGTGTCTAAAATATTGCCACTACATAACCTCTTTTAACTTATTTATGTCAAACTTCCATCTTTACACAAATTATTCCTCCCAACTTTCTCCCTTCAGTTTCTCCTCAAATCCAATATACTACACAGTGAATGAAAAATTTTTAACAGTAAAATGCGATCGAGCCACTGCATTACTTTACTGGCTCCTGCTCTAACTAGCTTATAACTCCTGCAGTCTATTGATCAATTGTCAGGGTTCTTAAGGGGAGACTAAATACAGATGATAGAACTTCATGCTGAACCTCTAAAAAAAAAAACTTGATTCACTTGTAACTATGGCAAAATTATGATTTAAAAGTGATGGATTATACTAAGATATTTTTACCCAATACATATTAAGGAACAGTCTCAGTCATAACTCTGTGGGAATCCTTCATAGTTAGAGAACTATAAATAAAGACCTTGGTAATTTCCACTTCTATTTTTATTTCTTACAGTGAGAAACAAAAATATAATTGGAAATCGCCAGGGTCCTTATTTTCCTAGTTCTCTAACTTTACCCAATATTGTCTTATATTACACTTTGAAGTACGTATCTATTTTATAGGACTCTTTGGAAAGAAAATTGATAGGAATAAAAATATAGACAATAATTTTACTGAATCCCGAGTACATTTTCTAATTTTGATTCAGTTTTAAAATATCATATTCCATGTACAAGGTGAAAGTTTTGATCATTATTTACACTTTATCAGACTTTTTTCCCAGAAAATGTCTTATAACACTTCAATTTCCAGTTCATATAAAAATAAATTTTAGTATAAACTTACCAGTTAATATCACTGTATGCCGGCTTCCACAAGAGGCAGTTACAATAAATTTTCCTTCCTCACCTTGAGGAAAATTTATTAGAACTGGAAGAGCTACAATTGTAACCACATCTTTCACATCTTCTTTAGACGAAGTAGATGTGGATGGGTCATCTTTGTTAAATGAATAAGGCACGTCATATTCCATTTCTCCAGTGATCCTCTCTGGTTTTTCCCTGCAAGGTTGGGCTAACTGTCCTGATGAGTTCCAACCCCATACATATGCATCACCTGTACTTGTTATAGCCACTGAATGCCATCCTCCTGCTGATATATTCTTCACTTGCAATCCTGAAAGCATTTCCAATTCTCGGGGTTCATCTTCATCTTCAAGAACATCATGTCCAAGCTGTCCTCTCCTAAAATGAGGTCTCTTATTAATATTATTTGACGAGTTAAATGTAATAAAATATTGAGTTAATTTTAAAAAAGATATCAATTTCTGCTTTCTTAGATATTATTATTTCTTGATTACTATCGACATATTAAAAGAAATCATCAAAATGAGCTTTTTATGATATCTTAAAATATCAAGGGTCACATGACATCCATTCCATTTTTTTTTCACATTTTAACATGATTATGAAAAATATTGCATGTGCATATTTCTGTTTGGGAAATTCAATAACTGTTATATGAAATTATTTACTAACATGTGATGACTGATTAACAGTATTGGGTGAATCTAAAAAATTGCAGATAGTTAATAAACTTCTAGATAAATTTTCACATTTACAATAAATGAGTGTAAGTGAAGTATTCAATAAAACAGGTAAAGGAAAATAGAAAAATATCACAAGAAACAAGGCTTTCTGCTGGAAAAAATCTACTACCAGCAACAAGTAACATTATCTTATGCAACATGAAACAGCCTTAATAAAGGTTACTTTCCTATGGCTGTGAGATATGAGGGTTGACAAGAACAAAGTAAAAATCATAGAAATATTTAAAATCCTATACTGATAAAAATGATGAAGTTTGGATGTCCCTAGTAGTTAATGACGTTGTATGTAACAGTTGGTAAATACAGGTCTAAGGAAGGAAATCTCACATAAAAGGTACATGAAGGTAGACTGAATAGTTCTCGGTCTCATACACAGATGGTGATTATACAAGGTAACTTCACATGAAGGCTGACTTAACATGAAGTCGGCCTTGGTGGAGGTTGAAGCACAATGGATCAATAATAACTATAACAGAAAGTAAAATAGAAGGACAAGGTAGACCAAGCTACAATTAGATGGGAAAAACAAAAGAAGGATGTAAAATATTGAAATAGGTAACTTTATTTTCCACACTGAGTTCAAGAAATGTCCCACATTCTGTCAAGTTGAACCACCATTGGGTGAACGATTCTGATTTTAGAAGTCTTAAATAGGGAAGAAAACACTAATGGAAACAGTAAAAAGGGGAGATGTGGGAGGAAGGGGGAAGGGAATGTTTCTAGGTTATGGGTGACACAATGTAGAACAATATATGTACTTGATTGTTGAGGGGAGAGGAAATGAGGGAGGTGGGCAGCGGCAAGTCAGGGAGGGAAGGTATACGACAGTATATTTCAGGCAGGCCATTCCAAAGAAAAGGTGAATTTTATTTTTGAAAAGGAGAGAGTATGGTGCATTAACTTTCCCGACAAGTGTACTAGTCAAAAGGATTCATGAACACAAAAGCATGTTCTTAAAAAAAGAATGACAAATCTCTCTCCTCTAAACATCTCAACAAGGAGAAGCATGTAAATGATTTTGTGACATGGGTCCTCTATATTGAAGGCAGAGGATACAGCCTGGATATCTTGGAGAAAGAATAGAGAAGAGCATATATAATTATGAAATTATGGTTAATGATGTTTTGTATAACCATCACTTACCCCTCCCCAAAATCAATCAACAATCCTTGGATCCCCTCCCTGAAATTTTCCCACCGCTTTCCTGTTTCCATTAGGCCATTTTTCCCTATCAAACTTGTAACATCTGAATTGTTCACCAGATGATACTATGATGTGATGAAACACAGGCTGAGTTTCATGAGCCCCATGTGAAAAATAAACTAACCTGTGTGTGATAGACTTCCCAATATAAGAATTTTACAGTTGATTGCAAATGTGAATTGATGATTATTAGAAATACAATAGACAAAAGTTGTTAGGGAGTAAAGGAAGCAATCCCTAAAGAGGTAGAATAAAGGCCTGCCTACCAATCTTTGGGAAATACTGATCATTTGAATGAAAATAACAATCTTACAGTTTAAAGCATTTTACTGAGCTCAGAATCAGTTTTGTTGGAATGATAACATCATTAGGCTAGTGATAATAAAGAAGAGCGAACTTAATACCTGAGACCAAAACTTTTTTCCCGTATAAATGAATGTTGTGATGGTTTATTTGAGGTTTATTAGCTCCTATGGAAAAAATATAAAAACAAATTTTCTCTGTAATGGAGTATTTTTTGGTATTCACAGTTTCCCACCAGTGCTATATATTTTCTGAAAGAGTACAGTACTATGATATATAGTCTGCTGAAAGGTGTTTATTATAAACCAGTGTGACAGGCCCATATAATCTATGTGAATATACTGAACATTCTAAAATTGGCTGGTATACTTCCTCGTGCTGAAATTAATTTAACTAAAGATAATGACTGGATAACTGCAATTAAACTGTTTCAATAAAGTTCTATATTTTAAAAAATTACTTTTTAGCTTTTCAATTTTTCCCAGTTAAGTTTGCTCAAAAGTAGCTCATGAGACCTCAAATCAATCACTATATTGCTTTAGTATAAGACTTTCCCAACTGAAATTCCAGGAAAATCCGTCTATTTATTTCATTCACTTATAAGTATAGGAAACATATGAACTTCTGCACAGGTAAGTGGCAATTATAATGTATATATTTATATGTATACAAAAGAGTTAGGAAAAACCTCATATGATCATGATCTCTATTGCCATATTCATATTCATACATCTCCTCTCTGAAACTTCCAGCCAAATGCTGTAATTCATGGTTTTTCTTTCTACACAAAATTTTATTTCCATTCTATTGTTCGACTCCAGATATTAAGTCTGCTTTTGAGTTTGAATACTTTCCTATCCTTCATTCTGTATTTTTACCTCTTAAATTTAATAATGGTTTTATATATTTTTACTGATCACGATGTCATTAACTTTGCATTACAACATGCAAGCACTGTCTAAAACAGGAGGAAATCTACTGCAATGAAATTTCCTGATATTAGAACTGCTGATACTTTCTGTAATACTGAAAAGATAAATGGTGGGGAGAGGATCTTTTTAAGGGAAATCCTTTCACCTATCACATTTTTCTATCCTACAAGAGCCTAATAGGGGAATGTGACTTTGAATGCTCCATTTATACTTTAAAGTAAATAAAATAAAAATGAAGTTTACTCCCCTTTTGGTATTCTGTGTATTGTCTCTGTATATAGATATATAGCTGATAATTTTAATTCCTTTCTGAAGAAATTTATATGTTTGTTGGACATTTTATATCAGAGATTACCAGAAGTCAGTGCTATTATTCAAGTGACTTTAACTGTGATGTGCTACTAAATTACAAAATAAGGAGTGAATTTCTTAACTTGTAAATTCCTACAATATACAGGAAATCAAAGAGGGGTCAACTCCTGTCACCAGCCATTCAGCATCCTTATTGGGCATAATAGCATCTAACATTATCAAAGTTGGAGGAATCTGGACAGACACTATCTGTTCAGATCACTAATAATAATCAATTTCAAAATTAGTATCCCTTCTGCCCACCATCCAATTACTTGTCCCTCATTCTCATACTCCAAAACAATTTTACCATGTGTTAGAAACTGAAAGTGGGAATGAAGTAATCTTGGTTAAGATTGATGATGAAAAATTTAATGAGTTTACAACGAACTTCTTTGAACTTGCCTACACTTTCATAAAAATTAAACCAAATACAAAGCCCTGATGTAAAAAAATGGGTAACCAACAAAATATGACAGACATCATCCTTACTATAGGGATTGGCCATATATTGTAAACTAATAATAAGGGGTCGGGTTAAGCTGGGGGCATATCTACATGCAGATGATGCCAGATTCATACTTGCCTTCATCTTCTACAATTGACAGTTTAACACAAATAATGTCAGGCAAGTTAATGAAAACCTAACTATTTAGTGTAAAAGTAATTTACTGTTTGAATGTAGATAAATAACAATTAATATATGTACTTTGGCAATATAAATATTGCCCATTGTGAAATTGATGGTAAATGAATTCCTCCAGTATTAAAAACAAAGTTCTTAGGGCTCACTCTGTATTAGAAGATACTGTGGGAGGAACAAATGAGGTAACTCAACACAGTTTTGTTTTTAGTTAGAAGCATCAGATAAACCATCTCTTTAGATCTCTCATTATATAATGTTGAATTCTACTTACTAGTTATTTACAGCATTCTTCTCTAGGGTTTCTCTCCTCATAGAGAGTCCATCTTTAAAATAAAAAAGAGCCATGCATCTCATTCCAAATGCTGGCTTATAATGAATGCCCTATGTAAACCACTATTCCATAAATTCAATGTTTTGCCATTCCAATGTGTTTAATGTATATGTAATTAATGCTGTCTAAGTTATTCCGTTATGAGAAAAACTTTAATATTCACCAAGATGAAATTAGAAATAAACTTACAATGTACAATTGTGAGAACAAGGCATGCAGCAGTAGACCCTAATGTATAAAACTAAACATTAACTTCAAACCTATGGGTTTTCAAATCCATCAAATCAATAACAGGGTTTTTTCACATTTCAAAAGGAAGGGAAACCTTTCTCCAGACTAATGGTTTTTATTCAATAAAAGAATTTTTAGTATTTCCTTTAACTAAACCACATACACATTTATTAAATGTCCTTTCCTTCATGGACAGACTTTGGACTAATATAATCTAGTATTTTGGAAAATAAATTATAATCACGATTACTGATATCCTTTCATTAGTACTCCATTTCGAGTTTCTTGCTTCAACATCTTAACACCACTCTTCCATTTTTAATCCGCATGAATTTCACTCAAAAATTAATAACAATTAAATTTTAAACAAGTCTACAACTGTCTATGTGGCTGCACAAGATATATTTTTGAAATTTTTGTTTAGATTAATGATATCCAAATGAAATGTTATAATTTCTCAAAGCAATTTTTCCTATACTGGCGTATGAATTGAAAAAATTTTATATTTTTCTCAAAAAGTCACTCCTTGTGCCAAAATCATATATTAGGCACTAGGTCTGTCTGCTGACCAAAAGGCAACACACAGGTTTGAGTCCCACTTTGAACATGGGTTTTTAATTGTTTTTTTTATGTTTAAAAGTAAGGGAGGACCTCGTGGTCTTAATTTCGCAATACTAAAGACAAAGTTATTATGATAATCCCAATTAACCTTATACCACTTCTGCATCCCAACTATATAATACAATCAAAATTTTAATAACAGGAGTGTTTCCAATTATTTTCTTATATCAGGAGCGGTTCCAGAGACTTGAAGCCTTTTTTCTTATGTGATTACCAAAAAAGGTAAGACCTCATTTCATGGATACATAAAAATTAAGAAAACAGGTAGAGAAATCTAAGACAAAAATGTTTGTTGAAGTTATTCGTCTTTTATCCACTTTCAATACCGCGCATTATATGACCAATAATGAAGTTCAAATGAACCTTAAATAATACATATTCATATTTTACCTTCCTGACCCCCATGTATACACTAAAGAATCCTCAGTGAGAGCTAAGCAATGCTCAAAACCACAAGCTACTTCCACTACTTTCTTTCTTGGAATTGGCAGAGCTGATGGAATGGAATACAATTGCCCTAAAAATGAAATAAACAGCTATTATAATCAATCCTTCAATGACGTGGTGACCGTAAATAATTGTGGAGACATACCAAAATTACAAATTGCCAGGTTTATCTTGTCTCCGCAATAAACTTTTGTAATCTTGTGTTCAACCAAGGGCGTCTCTGAAATGTTGGCTTCATGCTGCATATGGTGGGAATCAACTTCTGTCCTGAGGACGTCTGAAAGATTTTTCCAGGAACCGGATGATTCGCGCATCCAGCAAATTCCGTCTTCGGTAATGACAAGCACATTGTTCCTTGAACATGAAGCCTTTGGTGGAAACATATTCAATGAAAATTCATCGACTTCAATATGCAGTTCATAATTCAGAAATTTTATTGTGTAAAGACGTGTGGAACTCACCTGAGTGATCTTTCCGATGGGAACTGAGAGTTTCTCCAATTTCTCACATTCCCCATCAATTAGACCAGATAAATACACCTCAGACCCTGAAGAATGACACCATTTACTTTTTTTTTATTTTGTAATACCAAAAAATCATAACACTAGTGTTTGCTATTATTATAAACTTACCCGTGGAAAAACATATCCTATTCCAAGCACAGGACACAAATACAACATTAAAGGGAATAATAGTTGGATCATAAATTGAAAAAGGATTAAGGTTTTTTTCTGGAAACTGGCCAAAACCATTGAATCCACAGTAATATACTTTCATTGGAAGGTGACGTAGAAGTAATTCATAAATTGAACCATTTGAACGTTTTTGTTTTCAGTAGTGCATTTCGACAGGCATTTCTTTCATGTATAATTTCAGCTCCCCTGTTCCCCACTAGATGGGGCGACCTTCTCAATGCGTATTTTACGAATTTCGAGCGTCTGGGGGGCAAGTCCGTAACACGTTTCTCCCGAGAAAAGAGATTCACGAATCTCACTATAGAGGCGAGGCGCCCAACCCCTATTTTCTTCCTATCTATACCCCGCTTACCCAACATTCTACCCTCTATTACAACCTTTAACAACCCACTGCCTCTGAGTACCCCTTCCATCCACCTTTCCAGTCTTTTTGGATTTCTCGCAGCAAACGCCTCTCCTCCCTAACATTCTCAAAACTTCTTCATTAGTTTTCCTCTCTGTCCAGTTCACCTTCTCCAACCGTCACCAAACACACATCTTAAAAGCCTCCAGTCTATGCTCATCATCCTTTCTCATGGACCATGTTTCGGATCCATATATTGCTAAGCTCCATACTAGGGTTTTTACTAATATTTGTTTACGGTCCCTCTCATTAACTCTTTCCTTTTCGCAAAGGCCTCTTTTGCTAATGAAATTCTTCGTCTAATATCCATGACTAAAAATAATAAACTAAAATAATAAATGACTACCTAAAAAAAAATAAACCATAACTACTTTTCCTTTATGATGCTTCCCAAATAACTGAACTTTTCTACCTGTTCTAATTTATTCCCTTCTAGCTTGATATTCAGTCTAGCCTTCTTATTTGTCGAAAATCTCATTACTTTCGTTTTCTTCTAATAAAAACTTGATATTATCAAACAAATATTCTCAACATTCAGTGACCCAGCGAAATATATAATTTTATTCAAGCTATAAATTTAAAAAAGAACTGTTACTTTTAATAAAACTCTCAAAAATTAAAATTCGTGCATGCTTCACCTTTTCCACTGAAACAGAAAAAATAGACATTTGTTAAACTCGGGACACCTTCTTGACTGTTCTTATTCTGAGCTTCAAGCTGCTGCAAGATGTTTTCATGTCCTTTCGATTCTTCGCTCGATATATCGAGGTGATTTCACAATTTTTTTAACCGTTGCTCAACTGTCAGTCAGTCAATAAGGAAGAGAGAAGGCGTACTATGGTAAGCTGTAGTTGTTTCGCAGTTTCTTGAAATACATTTGCAATACAATTCCCTATCGAGTGTAGACTGAGAATGCTGTTATTTTTGCGTTCAATTCAAACAGGGGTTATTGGCCATATTAAGAAAATTAAGGTCAACTCCGGATAAAGAATTGAGACTTCTTCTTCTGGGATTAGATAATGCTGGCAAAACTACATTGCTGAAAAAGCTGGCTTCTGAAGACGTTGATTATATTACTCCTACCCAGGGTTTTAATATAAAGTCTGTTCAATCCGATGGATTCAAATTGAATGTTTGGGACATCGGTGGCCAGAGGAAAATACGACCCTATTGGAGAAATTACTTTGAAAACACCGACGTTTTGGTAAGATAGTACTGCCATACTATTTAGTGTTAAAAATTGCCTTGAGTTATCTACATTGTTATCGGTCCAGGTGCTTCAAGAAACCATTTCTCAGCTATCAATTATTTTATATGTTATTAGCTAGTGCATGGCCCTCTGAAACGTGTGCCCTGTATTCTGTTAAATGGTTGCCTTCATTTAAAAATAATTGATTATTTTTCACTGTTACACGAAATTTTCAAAATTTAAATGTCGGAGTCGGCCAGATAGACGGCTACTCAGGCAATGTTTATGTTTGTGTGGATAGTTTATACTCTACATCGATGTTTAAACTCAAGGTAGTACTGCAGTTAGCAGTCTGTGCAGTTTTCGCCACTATATCAAATTGTGAGCAATGATACTAATTTTATTTTCCTTTATCATTCTCACTTATTTCTGGATGTGTTAATTGGACAGCAATGCATTTAAGTTATAGTTTGTTCCAGGGTCAAGTTGTTGGCATTTTGACTTGTGTGTCCCTTCCATGTATTCGTACCTTTCTTATTACTCAGTGCGTTGATAACCCCCGACTCCGGTTACTCCATGATGACTCCTGCGATAGTTAAATTCAATGCCGATTAAAAATTCGTCTCCACATTTTGGCTCTTTTTATACGAAATCTCTTTTTTCGGACCGCATATATTCAAATTTGAATTCGTTTGCATCCCATTATTTGTTGACTGACCTTTGGTCGTATCTTAATGATTGAATAATTTGATTTAAGGTTTGTTTGCTCAATAGAAGCACTTTTGACTTTAATCAACCATAAGTTTCATCTGAATTATATAGTGTTTCTATTTTTACAGATAATTGAACTCACGGAATGTGATTTTTAATATTATATAGATTTTTTCGTTGACATTGTTATACCCTATCGGTAGAAGATTTTTCGTCTGATCTGGTCTTCAGTTTTAATTTTGTTAATGGGAAAGAGTTTCACTGATGATAAAGAAATATTTGGGCAATTTTCACATGATTTCAATTTAATATGAAATAAGTACCAGGCATTTCACCATCTCTGCACTGGAGTAAATTTGTTAAGCTGAGGGCAGAGACAATTTTAATGTTAGTTGCATGAAAGTAGATTGTGAATTGGAAGTGATGTATATATTTTCATTTTTCTCAGCCAAGAGCATTAACATGTTCACCTTTTTTCAGATTTATGTCATTGATAGTGCTGACCGAAAGAGAATGGAGGAAACAAGTGTGGAACTAATGGATCTTTTATTGGAAGAAAAGCTTTTGGGAGTACCTCTTCTAGTGTATGCAAATAAACAAGATCTTCTGGGTGCAGCTCCAGCATCTGAAATTGCTGAGGGTTTGGGATTATTGTCACTAAAAGATCGCGCATGGCAGATTCAGGCTTGTTCTGCCACAACTGGAGAAGGTGTTAAGGTAAGTTGAATGACAAATATTGTTTTACTCATTTCCAATGTTCCCATGTAATTTTTCCCCCTTTATAATTTATTTCCAGGATGGGATGGATTGGGTCTGTAAAAATGTTCGAAATAAAAAGAAATAAGTCTGCTCCCACCAAAGCTCCTAGTCATGAGAATGGCTGTGCAATATGTATGAAGTTGTCTCAGTGATAATGCCTCATCGAGTGGATAAACAGCCAATTATGGTGCATTCCTTATTGTTTGATCTCATCCGTCCATGAATTCCATTCAGTAACAACATCTTTTAAAGTCAGCAAATATTCCAGCATACATTGCCTGTTTATCTTACGTTTTCAGCAGTTAAGTAATTAATTGTTTTTAATGTTACTGCTTATCACCATTTGCTGTAAAATAAGTGAATATTCTTTGTTATCCATGGATGTACATATTTTTATATAAAAGCACAAACTTGCCATCATTTTATGATTACCAATGGTACTACAGAGTTATATTGTATTTATTTTTATAATTCCATGACATATCAAATAATAGATGCATTTGTTCTCTTGAGCTAAGTCAGTTTTCATTCATTTTTAATGATCTGATATGATGATCATCCTGCTACTTGTTTTTGTCAGATGGCATAAATTCAAAGACCACACAAGGGGAAAAAGTAATCAAATTCCCTTAATTGTGTCCAAAACTTTTACATTAAGTATATTTTAGCTTGTGACATAATGCACTCTTGTATGCATACAACTATGAAACCTAGCAGCGATCCTGTTTAAAAATTGTTTTTCCTTATCCGATTATAAATAAAGTATTAATCTTAATAATTGATTCCAAATTGTGTATGGATGTGCATTTTATTTGTTGTTAAATAGTTAATTTTCCATTCAAGAGCTTAAACATTGCTACTTGTTCAAGTGTGGAATTAGTCCGATATTTTTTTATTGTGATAAATTTAGTCAATATTCTTTCAATGTTACATTTTGTTATTCAATTCACATTATTTATCTGCACTATATTTGCCTTTGCACAAGTGCCTTAAATATTGAATATAGTTATACTTCTGTTGATGGCAATGTACCTATTTTAAAATTTTTTAAACTTGGTATATGTTATGCTTTAGCAATTAAATCCAAATTTTGTTCTAGTGATAAATTACCTACATTCAGGCACAATGCACATAACTTGTATCTGTTTCAAAATTCAATTATTTTGATTATTGTACTTTAGTTATTATTGTAACATGCTAAGAACCTCATTTTAGAAGGGTTTTGACAACATCTTAATGTATATAATTTGTAGGTAAATAGTGTGGTTTTATAAGGAATGTCCTCAAATTTGATTGAGTTTCTTTATAAATTTACTAAAATGGAATACCAGTATTATCATTGTTATTTTTTTATAATAAATTATTTATTTCAGTTGTCAAAAATGTCTACCAAGTCATCTAAGTGCCTACATGCATGTGAATTATTTTTACTGGAAATTCCATGTTTTAATTTGAGCAAATAAATTATAATTCACAAGCATACTTTTGACTACCTTATTTTCCGTACGAAGAAAAAAAATATCTTTGCGATTCTAACTTTATCTCAAAACTGGGTTATGCCTCTCATGAAACCAAATATTATTTTAGGTCCTTTGTCTAGATAGTGGGTTTCCAAATGAAAATCAACCTTATAAATAAATATAACCAATTAATATAGTATAAAAAACATTCTAATTTTATTTACAGATATTTAATGTTAGAAGATAGGTCAATTTTGTCAGTCTTCCTGTTAGTAAACAGGGTCCAGCTTTGTTTTTCATAATGTCAGATTCTTTATAATTCAGAATGTGCATATTCTGTTGTAGCTTTTTGGTCTTCTACATGGAATTCATTGCAATCTCCAGGATATTTGACCTTTAAGAAACAAATGGTTATCAGTTTTAAAAATGCAGTTTATGTGCCTGTGTCAAGAAGTTAAAATCTGCCTGTAGATAGATTTAAAAGGATTTAAAAAATAATCTATTTACCTTGCACACATTTTCTTCCATTATGGCATCATATAAACTCCAAAATGTGTTTCCTTTGGTGCTGGAAAGGAACCAACCTGCTGCCAAACTGATGGAGAAAAAGGTTTTTACATTATTGATCAATAATTGTTATTCACAAAATACATTAATGCAGTGCAGCTATTTATTTTAACTAAAATTCCATTGACATAATTCTTGTCTATTTGTGTATAAAGCTGCACCATATAATATAATTTAAGTCCAGAAAATTCTTGATATTTTTCGAGTATTTGCCTGGCATCATTGGTATTAACAGCAAAATAAGCCACTTGTAGGTAGAAAGTTCTGTCATACCATTCAAGATCATAATTAAGCCAAGTTTAAGTCTGCCTCCCTGAAATAGGTCAAAAACAGCCATTTTGTTGTACAGAGACTTTCATAAATTCAAGAAATTTGATGAGGTCATTTTGAAAGCAAATTCCTATTTCTGGTTTTTCTTGGTCAAGTTCATAACTGGAGAAAATGCATAGCCAACAGTGGTGACTGTTGAAAATATCCCTGTATTTAATTTTTTTAATATAACTAGTATTTTTTGTTTGCTAGAAGTAACTATTTGTATCAGCTGTCATTTTCAAATACACAGGAGGCATTACATTTAGAATTGCCATCATACTTTGTTTTTATCATTTTCCCCCACAGAGTTAAGTGGAAATATGTATCCATAGTATTGATGGATAACAGCATAAAGTAAGTCACTCTATGATAACAGTCATGGATTTTCAGCTGAAAATTCAATTATGAAGTTCAGTAATGTTTTTTAAAAAGTTTATACCTCAAAGGATCATTCAGGAGTCCTTACTTATTTCCTGCCTTACTAGGCAGGAAAACATTTTATATTCACACAGAAAGAATGGCAAAGTTAAAACTTACGTTACTAGTCACCCTTCAAACTTGAGGACGAGCAGAAATGTTCAAAATATTGCATTAACATACGTTTTAACTGTGCCGTTCTTTCTGTGTGTTCCTGTCCATCTCCTGTCTATCTTCTACACATTTTATATATGTATATATATATATATATACACACACACACACTTCAGGAAAACTGGGACGAGCAACGAACACATGCAAACACTTATACGCACAAAGAAATAGGTAATAAAGAATGACTCAAATAATGAAGAGATATATCTGGGCTTGCCTGCCCCTTTGTCGGTCTAAGAGAACTGGCTGATGATATATATACATACACAATGAAAGGACGAACACAAAAGTCGTAAAAAATTTTGATGGAAACCGACAATTTCATATGAGAAAAAGTTTTATCCTCAGCCAGGACTCGAACACTGGACTTCTCCATTTGCTGGTCGAGGCATGCTTTAACCAATTACAGCACCACCTATTATTTGAATGTGTATGGCGGTTGTTTCTCTATGAATGTGTGTGTGTATATATATATATACATACTAAATTTATTGAATATTTATAAATTTTGCTATATATATATATAAGAAAATTAAAGAGTTCATTTTTAGTGTTATATAACACCTCTTTTATTAATTAATGTGAGCCAAATTTGTAAATATTCAATAAATTTAGTACCTATTTTTTGAAAGAAATGAAAATATTGTTTTAGAATGGTATTGTAGGTAATTTGTTAGAACTTCTCGAAATTGCCCATTAAAATTAACATTTACGATAATGATAGCCTCTATGGTAAAATTAATCGATATTGTAGTATACATGATATTAATATTTAAAAATGGTATATAACTACAATATTCGGGTGAAATAAGTTCATAAAATATAATTCGTTATTAGCTGTTTTTTTATTTTTTGGGGGTCTGTGAGAACCCTACTCCGTTGCTTGCGAGAGCTGAGCGTACCTACTAAAGGGTTAAAAATGGTGTACAAAATCTATATAGCTGGGTTAAAGGGCTCCAAACCTTGGCCAGGATGGTTCTCTTAAAAGTTAATGGCATCCCGGGAGAAATTCACTCAAGAGGATGAGAAATATAAAAAATTAAATTAGAAAATATATAATGACTAACTTCCACGTTTTTCTATGAAAGGCACCAAAGTGCGTACTTCATTACAGTGACGACAGTGCACTATACTTCAGTGTTTTTCACCTTTCCTTCAGTAAAAAAAATAACTGGCATAATTTCAGAGGTTCTTTCTCTAATGTCAGCAAATTTTACATCTTGGAATATGCGATTCCTTACGTGATGGGTTCTTAGTTGTTCATACGACATTGAAGGTATTTTTCTTTTTTTTAATCCCTAAAAAAGACATTCAATACACCTGTATTACGTGATAACTCTACATGTAAAGACCTGACTTACAATTAGCGAAGTAACACTCGTCAGGATACTTCGTTTTCGAAATCCACTCTTTTATCTTCATGTTTAAAATCAACATTTTTCAGTTTACATAATTCGAAAAATCCTGAAACCCGTCTCATCTTACGCCTTAATTCGAACTAAAAATTTTAGCAACAATATTTTTAGAAGTTTATTCTCATTCATCCCAATTAAAACAAATGCTAGAAGTTAGAGCATGAAATTCCATGTCCAGAACACGGAGGTATAAACCCTCAAGGGGGCGTTGCAAAATGACAATGGCATAAAAATGCGAGATACACCAATGAGGTGAGCGTTCAGAAGTTGAGGAAAATTCCGAAGTCTGATTCCATACGATTAATCAGTGACATATTTGTAAGAGACAGCTGAATCTTCCGACCGTTTGAAAAACGACGTGAACTCTACCGGTCACAACCTCACGAAACACCCGGGTCACACTCATACGAAAACAATTCTAAAATAATCAGACAAATGAATCGATTGATTAGCTGTTTGTTACTTTGTGTCACTAGAACAAATGTAATCTTGCGTCGCTTAAGTGACGCAAATGAAATGGTACTGGGAGAGAATATATAAATGCTATATATCCTAATAACAAGTAAGGGGTGCGTTCAACCTTATCCACTAAAGTAACACTAGGGGTTATGACTGTAGTGATGGTTAAACCTTATTGTAATTTATAAAGATGACAACTTTATAATTAAAGGGTTTCACCATAATAATTATCAAGTCATTAGGAGACATTTCATTGGTATAATTGTCATAGTATAAGTGCAAATACTTAGTAACATATCTCGCATTGCTATTATTTCTTCTCCTAATTTTTGCCTAACTATATTAAATGAAGAGCTGTTGACCTTCAAAGATATGTCATTATTTAATAATGAAAAAATATCTTCGTTCATTTGTAAATGGAAACAGTTTGCCATCAGTAAAAGAAAGCAACCTAAAAAATATCCGAAATACTCGAGTGGGAGCGTGCAGCTCAATTATCTAGTCAGTCAAGAAATATAAAGAGTTTCTATGTCTTATTGCAGATTAAAATGTGTTAAATAGATGTGCTTTAGAAGGCAACTGGCACAGAACGAAGCCGGTGGAATTTTGGCAAAAAGAGAAACGCGTTAGATGTAACCTGAACACACGGTCTCGTCACGAACGAAATCATGTGATCCGCCCTCGCAAAAGAGCGACCCTCCAATTGCCCTCAATTCCGTGCCTATTTCCCTCACGCTCCTTATCTGCAATATTTCCGCTTTAGACCCTTATTAACCCTAGAATATCAACTTTCCCAGGAAAAAAAACAGGAAATCGGCAATAATTTGATGCAATTACTTTTTTTCCAACACAAGGTTTGCTTGAATGACCAGTGCCGGTGGGGGGTGGAATGACTCAAGATGTTCTATGAGATCACCAAAAATAGAGGAATTAATACACTAATAATTGACTGGGGACTAAGTAGTAATCATTATACATAAAGTAAGATGACATTACACCGCAAGTAACCCGTAATCAGATATTAAAACGACTCCCCAACTTCGACCCTTTCCTTACACTCCCATTCTGCTGCGCCCTTGTGACACTCCTCTTGCCTCTTTCCACACCCCCTGACTTCCGTTGTGCATTGGTGGAAAATAATGGTATGTAATTTGGTACGCTTTTGTTGAATATTCGTGTTGTGGATTTTGTTTACCCGTTAGTTTGTTATTTACATTCCATTTCCCCATTTTATCCTTTGCGATTGGCTTTATGCTGTTTGTGGACCAAAATTAGATAAATAAATAAGTCTAGCTGGGAGTGACTGGAGGCAATACCGTATTACGCCATTTCGATCTCAGGGTTCACCTTATCGGCTACCTCAGAACCATTCTCTCGTATTGGAAATATTTAGCTGGAGAGATGGCATTCAATGTTTCAAGTATAATTTTATGGGATCTATTCGTTGCGAAACGATGAAACACTAGGTTATTCCACAGGATTTTGCTTATCCGTTCACGACCCAGGTTAAAGGCAAAATGACGATGGCGCTTTCTCGTTGAAACCAGGTTCATGAAAGAATAAAGTTTCCTGTGTAATGACGTGGTGATTGATCATTTTATACTGGAGAAATGACATTAGTGTCCAAGCTCATTGCAATGGGGAGCAATCAATTCCTGCCATAGCGTCTAGTGCCCTTCAGGTACTAGACGCTAAGGTTTTTAGGCGGCGTCGAGGAACCCTATTTCCTGTCCATGTTTTCACCAGGGACGAAAACCCATAATCCAATCAAACATCCTGGAATGTGTTTAAAAGGTTGTTCGCTGTGTTAAAGGTCAACTATAAGTGATAAAGATTGCATTTTATAAGATTATCTTCGACAACCTATTCACATTTCTATTCAGAAATCTGATACGTGTTATAATCTGAAAAGAGTCGTAAAAGTTTTGCGCTTAAAAATATTTTTTCCTCTCTTGGGCACTGCCGGAAATTCACAAATTCCATACGTTGCCCTTTCCCTGAGCCCAACGCGATGAGATCCAATCCATCGCTGATAAAATAACAATGGTCAAGGCGAAGTCGTCGATTCCACGTGGACAGAGATAGACGCGCCAATGACCAGTAAACCAGGCAGAGCAAACCTGCACCAAAAAAGGCTCATAACAATTACCATCCCGTCATAGAATTTTATTAAGTGTAAGGGATAATACCTTTCACTACATTCAATTGCTAATTATCTTGTATAATCGTGAAATGATTTCGCAATTTTATGGATTTTATAACTCTCAAATTAGATCAATTTTCAAGCTTCCTGTTAATTTTTATGGAAGTTCCGAAATTTCTACTAAGTAATCCGACTGTCTGAAGAAAAGGACATCTAGTGAACATAGGCGAGAAAAAAGGTGGTAATAAACGGCGGGCAGTAACCGACTGGGAAGGAGCGGAATTGCAAAGAGCACGATTTCTGTCAGGAGTATGATTGCATGTTTTCAAAATCCAGGTGAAGAACTGCGGTGGGAAACATTTTATATCGGTAATAAAATATCCGAAATGAAGGAATTTCTTGTTGACATTTTTACTGGTAAAAATAGCACTCCATATAATCTAGACTCCCAGGCAAGTGCGGCATTCAGAAGGATATAAGGTTCGTTAGGTGATCATCATTATCGGACACAACTTGTTGCCACCAAGCCGAAAAAAGATCTTTCCGATCAGTGGGTTGGAATATAAAATCCCTTTCTCGATAGTCCTTTTTATTTGGGATTACCTGATGTATCGAAAACATTTTTTGCTAGAAGTTGTGGCACTTTTATAATTTAAATTATTACATAAATTGAACCGTTGTAAACCTGGACTAAAATTATCAATTGGATGAAAATATTCTATAACTTTAATAAAAGTGACCTTGATCGATGATAAACGTAGTGCCTAAAAGACACTAATGGTTTGACCATATATTAATTCAGAGGAGCATAGATTTATTAATAGTAAATTATATATAGACGCAGGATATTGGCCATTTTGATATCCTCCGTAATATTACGAAGTCGTAATGATAACCTGAAAGATATGGAAAATTGTAAGTTTATATATCCTTTAATGGTAATCCTTAACCATGATTAGACATTGTGTAGGACGATATAACATCAACTGAAGTAAATACTAACGGATATATGTAGGTACTGCCAATAATGGATTTGCCAACTGCTGGTTTCACCGACAAACGGGTTAACATCATTTTTTAGTTAGAGATTGAATGTCAATCTCCGTTTTCACATTCCACATACAGAACTACAAACAAAATTTTCTCTTTAAAGGAGTATTTTTAGGAGATTTTCACATTAATAACTCGTTTATTTTTGTTTTGAGTCGATCGTTATACCTCACAAATGTTCTCCCAAAAAGAATTCTTCTTTCGTGAGCGAAAAGGAAAATCGCAGAGACTTTGTGGGCAAGAAAAGTCGTTAGGGTTTTTCTTTTCTATTTTCTTTTATTATAAAATATATCCTATATTATAAAAAATGAATTCCACAAATCTCATTCGCCTTTAGAATAAAAATATTTCCAAAATTATTAAATTATTGGCAAATTCCTGAAATATCTTCTGACTTCAAAGTTGAAGAGAGAAAAATTTACTATTGTGTAACTAATGTTATGTTTATTTCAGATTTGAAGTCGCAACCTCGTATATCTTCGAATCAGTAAAAGTGTAATGTACGTCGAGACGATTTTGGCAACTTTTAATAAAATCTACTAATTTAAAAATACCTAAATGCTTGATATGAAATTTAGCATAGCGTATGCCAAAAAAATAAAGCTCTTTCGCGCACAATATCCCAGTCACAAGAGGACAGTCTAATAAATGATATGTTAAATTATTAAATTAAATGCTTTCATCACTTAACATTACCTATTCAAGTAATCCTAATATTTGTTGGGGAGAGACCAGTTTCTGTCATGGGAGTAACGGTCAAAAAAGCTCGAACGGTAACTCAGTTTAACTTGAGAATGATTACTTTGCCTTTATTATGAATGGATTATGTATAAACTGGGTTTTCTCTACTGCAGCATATTTTGAGCGGTTGCATCTATCGCTGCAATCATTACTGAAACAGGAAGTCTACAAAATAATTTTATAAGGACAAAGAAGAAAATATTGTAGTAAAATTAGAGACTTCCAAATCGCCGACTTTTATAAATACTTCCCTGTGACATTTTAAATCAAAGTGGCGGTTTATAGCTTTAGTTCCAACTTCGGGAAAAGAATTTATCGCGGATCTCGCGTGGCATGACATCGACTAAATTGATTTTTGACACTGGTTATATCTATCTAGAATTTCGATTATTCAAATAAATATTCCAAATGAATACCCTGTACATAGTAACATTTTTTGTTAGTATAATTTTTTAAATTTAATTTAATTTTTAAAGTTAATAACTTTTTTGTTAGTGCTACAAATACAAACAAGTATTATGACTTCCTTCTACGGGTTTCTTTTGGCAGATAAAACACCTTATTTTTTCAGATAAATATACTTGCATCAAGTGATCAACAAATATATTTTTGGGCAGTGAAATGCTAACATTTCTTCAAGCTCCTCTAACAATTATTTTTACAAGCTTACGAATTAGCTTACCACGAGCTCACAAACTGAGGCTTCAGTTTTGAGTTTTGTTTTGAGCCATAAATTTCGGTCAGAAAAGAAGGTGAATGCCTTTGATATTTAAAAAGTGGGATTCAGATTCAGATTACCCCTGAGTTGGGAATATTTTTCACAGTAAAAAAATTTCGTAGTTTCTATTCACATAGCGAAACTATTTAAGCTTTCAAGAATCGATTGTGTTTCAAGAGTGATAATAATATAAAGAGTACAAAGTGTAATTCGCAGTTAGGGATCATATCAAAATCTGATATTCAATTCTCATTCTTCATTAAAGGCTTTTAACGTCATCTGTTCAGAGAATCCTGATATTTGTTACGGCGAGGCCGGTTGCTGGCGGGTTGAACGACCTCTCCTTCGCCGGGACCGTTACCCCTTGGCTCAACACGGGCGACCGTATTAATATCGAGGAAAAAAGTACCACTGCATGTGATCTTCTCATCTTCTTTCCCTTTCGGTGGAAGGACTAATAAGTTCATTTGCTCTCTCTCTCTCTCGATTTCTTCACGCGTCATTTTCAATTAGAATTCAATGAATCGTAATGGAATGTATACCCCATATGCGTATTGCACGCAGTCTACGTGGAACGTTATCTAATCCTTCATACATCCCAACGTGGAGAAATAATCACTCTATGGGTCACCGATATGTTTAGTATTTCTGATTATATACTCTGAACTATTATTATTATACAGTAAATTGATAGCAGTCTTCATAACTGTTGGAAGGAGAGCCATTCAAACGTAAGTAACAAAGGAGGGACTGCACGATGATATACAACGATATAAAAGAGGGACTGCTTTCATTTAAAAAAAAAACACATGGTAACCAAAACTTGCTTCATCTGGGGTCAAACGTCATGAGACCGAGTCAGGGATTCAGGGATTCACCTAATCAAATCCTTACCTCAAAATCCTGGAATCCATTTACCATTGAAGATGTTGAAAATGGGTAAATAAAACTTTGTACCTTCCAGAGACAATTTATTTGAAAATCGACCGGTTTTTTCGAACAGTCGATGTCATCAGATCTTATTTATTACTTATTAATAGTTGTAATGACCCATGATCACAATGTGGTTTCATAAAGTAAAGCCTAACTCCATCGAGTTTAACATTCTGTTGGAACAATATGAACCGTAGAGTTTATAAATGTGGTTTGTAAACTATAGTAGGATGATGTAAAGAACCAATAACTGTTAGGAGGTATCCAATAAACGTCAAAGCTTTCTTTGGTTGAGCTGTAAAATTATAATGAATCGCTATATATTATAACGCTCTGCAGTCCTTTCAGTATAGCAAGAATGGAACTATATGAATCATGAAGTCGTGAAAGAATTTCCGGTGTGATACATATTCCACTGTATATCTTCTACGTTTCGGTTGCTCGAAGATTGTGTTCGCTATCAACATTTTCCTCTCGTTGAAGAACTCTATTAGCCTATCTCCTTTAGCATTTCGCTTTCCGAGTCCGAAATGTCCTATGCTGCTTCCTTCTTTTCCC
>WURS02118322.1:0-22891 GCA_011762765.2 Rhinocypha anisoptera | reverse complement strand
CTTTCCACCTACCCCCTACCCCCCTCCCTTCTTCGTTCCTCCGGGAAATGTTGCCACCCTCATCATGAGACAGGATTGGTGTTGGAGTTAGATCGAGTTCAGCTTTAGAGCTGCCAGATTTGTGAAAGGTCGTCACCACGACCAACGTAGCAGTGTTTTAGTTGTGTGACTAGTTTATCGGATAAATTGGGTTGGAAACCACTCGCCGAGCGTTGGCTGAAGTACAGGTTAAATTTATTATGCAGATTTCGGGACGATCACTCCAGCGAAGAAGTCGTATACCATATACGAGTATTACGAGCCCCGACGTACTACGGTAGATCAGATCACGCTCGTAAAATCAGATTGGTAGACTGTTGAACAGATAGATATAAAATGTCATTTTTTCCACACACAATTAGAGATCAAAATAAATATGACCACAACATCGGGGATAATAGTTAGGGAGTTAGTGTATGTATGTGTATTATCCTGCATGTTTTTTAAAATTAAATTTTAATTGAGTTTGTTCCCGTATGACATGTATTTTTCACAGAAAACTATTTGCCAGTGGCACATGGACTGTCTTATGTTGACGCCAATCGCATAAGACTAGGGGAAGTTTGGGTGAAAATCGATCTTTTGGGGGAAAACGCATTTTGATTAAGTGCTGAGAAATAAGTCCCCTTTGGGTGCGGTGAGTTGATGACTATTGACCAACGATTTTATTTTATTTATTTATTTATTTTTTAAAATACAAAAAACAGCCTAGAAAGACCTTTTACATTGAATAATGTAACAAGAAAATAAATAGGATTACCAATAAACAATGAAGTAAAGAAAAGAAAAAACAAAGGTTCCAATAAATATAGAAAAGCATGCCGAGAACAAAACATTCAAGGAACGATCTTTTGGATCTCGTTAGGTGGTAAGGAAAGATATTGCGCGAGAGGCGAAGATGCTGTTGGAGGTGGAGAGAGAGGGAGGGTGATCGAGAGAGGGGGGGGGGGTGAGAGAGGAGGAGGAGGTCAGGTAGTCGAGTGCCTTTGGTCGGGTCGGTAAATAAGAGATCGTTGGGAGAGGCGGAATTTATGAGTTTGCAGGAGATCACTATTGTGGGTGGTACGGGCGGGGATCCGCAGGGAGAAATGGGGAAGAACATGAATGGAGCATTGAAATTGACCGTTGAAAGCAGATTGTAGGAATTTTGGATCTTGGATCGTTCTGCGGGTATAGACAGAGGGAGGCGATTCCAAGGCGATTTCCATGCGGGGCGAGTTATGCAGGTGGGGATAGCGGTGGCGGACAATTGCCAAGAAAAAATTAAGAGGACGCTCCGAGAGCTAGAGATTAGAGGGGCAGCCGGCAGCCCAAATCGCCGAACAATATGGCAGGTACGCATCCAGTGAAGACTGTTTTGAGAGCTCAAGGGTCAGTAATCTCAGTGAACCTGTAAAGGAGCCCTGCGGTGGACATTGCTTTAGGTTTAACTTGACGGATATGAGGGAGGAAAGTAAATTTATTATCGAAGCTCACTCCAAGAACTTTTATGTGGAGTTGCGGCGGGGATGATTTGATTGCGTAAAATATAGTCGGTGGAATAGGGTTTCAATTTTAATGAGAATGAAATGGAGCAGATTTTGGAGGGGTTAATCCTAAGATGCCATTTTAAGCACCAGTATTCAAGAGCGTGGAGGGGGAATGATTGAAGGGTTAGGGAGTCGGCGTTCGTATCTATTATTATATTATACTTTATTTTCCCAAAAGATCTTGATACAATTCTGACATCACATGAAGAAATTTGCAAAAGATACGTCACCAAGTACACAAATTTGATATGAAAAAGGCATAATTATAAATTATAGTATTGCATAAAAATCAATTTAAAGATAACAGATTAAATTGCATAGAAATTGATTCATAAATTACAATAAAGAGCTTGATCATCCATAAATTCTTTAATGGAATAATACACATAATCAAGAAAAGTTTTTTTTCAATTGAGCCTTAAAGAAATAGATATTTTCAGTATTTAACAGTTCTACAGGAAGTTTGTTTTTCAAGCGAATACCATCCGGGTATCATGCCGATAGCGACAAGAGGGTTCTTTTCTAATACTCAATTTGTTGTATCCACTCCTGGATGGATGACCCATTCTGCGTTCAAGGGACTCTTGAGATCTGCTATCACCCCAAAGCTTCGAGGGGGACAATAAAGTGCGAATGAGTGCGTGGGCCGTTTCCGGTTGTCGACCGTACGTTCAGACATTTTTATGTGGGCGGAAATCGCGGAATCGGAACTCTTGTGAAATAGGAAAACACACCCATCCCCTTTCGCCTCTACTATTTGAAACTATCCCCTCGGTCGGCCTGGCAATATCTCAATTTTCCATTGACGTTCTCTCGATTTTAGTCATTCATAAAGCTGCAGGGAAGCTGTTCGATGCAGTGTAGGTACAGTTTAAACTGACGTGGCACTAAGCCCGCCTGCTTTCCAAAGTTTTAAGGTTTGAATCTTATCGCAAGATTTAGTTTTGTGGCAACTCTTGGCGGGCGGTGTAAGTGCATTTCAACCGATTCAGTGGGATTATTGATTGAAGGTTAATCTATCAGTTAAGGTAAGGTTTTTGAAGAGCCCTGGATTAGTTTCACTGTGCTATCTGACTTTAATTCCTCTTCAAATCGGCATACTTTCCACTAATCTACCCAAAATCCCTAATCTCTTCCTATCCCTACCCTGCTTACCCAACATTCTACCCTCTATCACAACCCTCAATAACCCATTGCCTCTTGAGTACCCCTTCCATCCACCTTCCCCGCCTTCTTTGGATTTCACACAGCAATCGCCTCTCCTCCCCTATATACCATTCTCAACACTTCTTCATTAAACAAAGTTCACTGTGGAGGCCGTCACTTGGTGGAAATCCATGATAGAATGATGGTTTTTTAAAAATAATATTTTGATGGTCTTTTGTGGAAATATAAGAGTTATTTTTAAAAAAAACATCACTTCTTCATTAATTTTCCTCTCTCCTTACACCTCACCTTCTCAATCCATTACCAAACCCACATCTCAAAACCCTCCAATCTAATCTCACCATCCTTTCTCATGGCCCAGGTTTTGGATCCATACAATGCTACGTTCCATATGAGGATTTTCACTAATCTCTTCTTCAAATCTTTATTTAGGATCCCTGTAATCGACTCATTCCATTTTTGCAGTGGCATGATACTCATCAATTTGAAGTGAAAGAATTGGTCCTCATCATACAAAATCTTTCATGTCAAAGTGGTTTCAGATTCAGTTGTTGAATCATTAAAGACTGTGAAGTGTGATTGAGTCCTAGATAACAGTGGTAACTGATATCTCATACAACGTTTTTAATTAAAGCATCTTTTATGAGGATAACATGTTCAAAAAAGAATGATATACATTTATCTCTTAGGAGAGAATTCTACAACTATGAAGGTTGTCTTGATGGACTGGACTATATTACGTGAACGCTTTGTGTTTTCTGACTTCTTGTTCATACTTTGGCCCTGTGCCAAGTGATTAAAAAAATATTGGGTGAAATGAAGAAAAGACAATATGCATTAAATTTTGTTTTACAGAGGAATTTCCAATAAAAAAATGGTGTTCTTGTTCCAAGTAGTCTTAGGTTGTGATAATCAATCAAAATCAAGTTTTTGGTCAGTACAAGATGTTCAAGGAAGGCCAAGAAAATTTTTGGATTAAAAATATTGTGCAAACAAATGTGTATTTATCTGTATGTGAAAATTGGCAATGATATGTAGAATGCTGATAGATGTCAATGAAAATCGTATCAAACTGTACCTACACTGTATCAAACAGCTTCCTTGCAGCTTTAAGAATGACTAAAATCAAGAGAATGTCAATGGAAGATTGAGATATTCCCAGGCCAACCAAGGAGATAGCTTCAAATAGTAGATGTGGATCTGAAATGAGTGTATACCATTTTATTAAGAACAATAAATTTATGAATAATATTGGGATATAAAATTGTGGGGAAAAGGTTATTTTAAACTGTTCACATGAAAGGCTTTTGTTGTTTTTCCAGTTTGTTACGATTTTCATCAACATCTATCAGCATTCTGCATATCATTGCCAATTGTCACATACAGATAAATATGCATTTGTCTGCACAATATTTTTTAATCCAATAATTTTCTTGGCCTTTCTTGAACATCTTGTACTACTCAAAAACTTGTTTTTGATTATCACAACCTATGGCTACTTGTAACAAGAACACCATTTTTTCATTGGTAATTTCTCTGTAAAACAAAATTTAATACATATTGCCTTTTCTTCATTTCACCCAATATTTTTTTAAACCCTTTGAACAGGGCCAAAGTACGAACAAGAAGTCAGAAAACACAAAGTGTTCACGTAATATAGTCCAGTCAATCAAGACAACCTTCATAGTTGAAGAATTGTCTCCTAAGAGAAAAAAGTATATTCTTTTTTGATCATGTTATTCTCATAACAGCAAATAATAATTGGAGCTACACGAAGATCAGTACATGCATTACATTTCAAATGTTCAGTTAAGTGAATCATTTTATTAATAGAGTTGTTGTTCTTTATTCTCAACAGGAGGCTTTGATGTGTACAACATTGAGACGGCGATGCCAACAATCGACTTGGATGCAATTGAAACTCATCTGAAGGCAGCTGAGGAGCGAAGGGTGAGTGTTACTGTTGATAATTTATGCCTGCCATAGTAAATGCCCTCTTATGCCCACAGTTCCCGACTTCTCTTAATCAACAGTTCTTTCTTTACCTTTGTACTCCTTGATGGCACATTTCACTGCATCATGTTGTACCTGTGAGGTTATTGGATCATCACCGCTAATGCTCTACCAGTTCAAGGTAGGATATGGTGATCATTACGAACTACTCCAAGGCATTATAATGGACTTCCTAGCACCTAAAATTTCTGAACACCCAGACTACATTTAGTGTTAAAAGAACATCAGGATCCACCAACTTTTTACCAAGGTCCACCGATTTCTTGCCCTCTTAAATGACTATATTTTTCTTCATAGTAGTATTTTTTTGTTTATAAGGTGCTTCAATGGTTTTGGTTATGTTGCACTTCTTCATATCATGGAAAAAAACAGTATTCGACAAACACAACACCCATGTCCTAAGCAAAACTTGAAACCGTGACCTTTGTGTTAGCCAGCAACTGGGATACAACCCGGCCCCAGTCTAACCCGGCTGGTAACTGGCATACAAAACAACCATTAGACCTATGGTGGAATTTGCTGTTAATGTTTGGGACTTGTACGAAATCAGCCATGAGAAAAACTGGAGAGATTGCAAGGGGAGGTTTCATGCTCAAATGGCACAAGCAGTATGACAATGTGCTCAGTATGATCAAATGTTTGAATTGGGAGACATTAAAACAGCGAAGAGCATCTATATGATTTGGGTGTCTCTCTATAAGGCATATGCAGGCAGCCAGGGTTGGGAGGATATTAGTTAACGGCTCAAAAAATCCAACTTCGAGGGAAAGAAAGATAATGAATTAAAAATTAAGGCAAGAAGGCAGAAAAGTGATAGGAGAAAATATTCTTTCCTAAATCAATTCATTGAGAATTGGAACGACTTACCTGAGATCTTTTAAACCCTTTCCCAAACAGTCACAAAATATTTAACCGGAGGTTACAAAAAATTATTGTGTGAAGGGGTATATCATGTGAAACATGTTTTAATCCCATGGTCCTTTTGTTCCTTCATCTATTCATTTCCTTCATTATGGAATAAAATATGGAATAAAAACATCATTTCCATACTTTTTTACTGGGGGCACTGGGAACGGGAAGCAGTAGGAAGACAATAGCTTTGGAAAATTCTTTTCTGAGCCACACTTGTCATTTCCCAAAGTTGTCTCCAAGTTTCAACAGAATGTAGGTTTAAATCAAAGTGTTTATGTACTGTTTGGTATAAAATGAATAAGAAATTATCAAGAAAAGTGAATATGGTGTGCATATTTGGAAAATAATAATAATTTGTTAACACCGAATTTGCAAATTACAATGCATGTTTTCGTCAAATGGGAAAAGAATACAGGAAATAGATATAATACAATACAATAACTATGTAAATGAATAAAAGCAAAAATGTAAACTATCAAGCAGAATTAAGAAATTCAGTAACATCGTAGTATGTTTTACATGCCAAAAACTCCTTCAATTTGACATTTAAAAAAGAAGAGGGGCAATATTTAATATTGCTGATTAGTTTATTGAAAATGACAGATGAAGTAAGATGAGGACCCTCCAGGGCCATAGTATAAGGTTGCGGTTTTTAAGATGAACGTCTCATTTGGAGCGAGTGTCGTGCTCATGCCACCATTCTTCATGCACTAATTCTTCATTTATAGAGGAATGTTGAGGATTTTCCAAACAAATTTTGCTAATGTATTTCAGTTGGAAATATTCTAACTCTGATCAATTAAATCTCCACTGAAATACTCTGAGAGAAAAGGACGAAGTTGATTATAAGGGTCATACTGGATTGCAAGGGTCTGCTACCTGCTGGTACTTGAAGTAAAGAATGTTGTACCTACTTTTCTCTCGCACACAGCCATTATGAAAGAACAAAGCTAAAGCTACTGTAGGGTTAAGATTTCAAGGGATATGCACAAGTCTCCCAGTGTGATTGCATATAACCCAGGTTGGAAACCACAATTGTGTGCAATGAGACAGCATTGGAGGAGCGTTATTGTATACTGCATATGCCGTAACTTATTCCTCTTTTTTGTAAAGGTCGAATAAACACTGATTTTCAACATAAATATTTATTACACAACTGGTTTCATTACATAAGTTACATCATCAGGTTATGATGATACTTGTGTTATGAAACTAGTCACATAATAAATATTTATAATGAAAATGCAGTGTTTTTAACCCTTAAAATCATGGAGTTCCACATAGTAGAGCCAAAAACAGTTTCTTTTATTCCTCTTTCTTAAAGATATCAGTAAAGAAATGAGATCAGTCAATTTATTGACTTTTCAACTGCTTGCTCCCTGAATAGGTTAGCTCAAGTTTACCACTAGTTCCTCTTTTCTTCGCATTTGGTTCTAATTCCCCTTTTTACTTTGGAATCAGTTTTAATTATAGTCCTAGCTCAAGTTTTCTTTGTTTTCCAATAATTTATTTCAATGTATTCTAAGTCCTACCAGGCACTTCAGTGAATAATTAATCTGGTACTTCCTGAAAAAAACCGTTATATGCTTGTTCTGGTATTTGTGTTGTCATATTTTATAAAAGTTGTATTAGGTAAATCTGTCTTGAATGAAAATCAATTGGGATAAGTAGATTTTGGATCTATCGTAGTACAGACTATTGATTGAAACTGCCTCCAGTTAGCATTCGTGAATCTCACGAATTAGTGGGGAACATAAGCAAAAATGTTTTATAAATCTTAGAGGGGTACATATTTTTAAAAATCAGTTTATACTAAATTTTATAATCTGTCACTTTTAAGGAATAAAATTACTCTTTTCAGACAATCAGAGTCATTTCTCCATTTCCTAGAAGTATTTATAACTACCTATCCCTAGATGCCATTGTGATTAAATCTGTAACTACTTAAGTTCAGAGGATTACTTGGAAATTTTTATAGTTTATTACTATCTAAAAATTTCATTTAATTTGAGCTTGAATAAAATCATTTCTTTTTTATTCTCATGCCTTTTATTTAGTACTGTTGTGGATATATCCTGTAATCCCTACATATGAGAACTTAAGGGAGAAAAAAAATGAATGTGTTCAACTGGATAAACAAATGTTTGGTGCCCAATATTTTATTCATTCACATTTAGTTTTTCAAAAGGTATTGCAGTACAAATAAATATAAAATACATTAATAACCATGTACAAAGTACAGTTTGATAAAACTGATTGTGAGTTGGCAAATATGATATTTCATTTCACATGGTACAAGAACGAATTGCGTGGTTTCAGGCATGATATTGTGGAATTCGGACATTATATCGATATGGAGAGGGTATCTCCATATTTATTTATTTACAATAATGACTTGCGGTTGACTACAAGCCACATGGCAAGGATGAGTAAAAAAAGAAAAGAAAAGACAAGTAAATATAAAATACAGTAATTCATAAATCACATTATTAAACCCTCATATCCTCAATTTCAACATAACAGTAATAAGACAAAAATGAAGACACACTTAAATATATGAATATAGACCTGAATTACCCCAATGCTTCTATAAAAATAATTTGGCACCATTTTTTTTGGACAAGCATTTAAAATTATTAGGGAAAGACTTCTTCAGGTAGTTCGTTCCAGTACTTAATTCCTCTATTAAGGAATGAGTATTTACAAGTATCTATTTTTTGCTTTAGTTGCTTCATCTGCCATTTGTGATCACCCCTTCCATAGTAGCAGCCACTTTGCATTTTTCCTTTCAACCATATTAAGCCTCCTTCCCCATGTACATTTCGAAAACTTGGCACAGTCTGTTAATTTTTCTTCTCTTCTGTAACTTATGTATATGTATCTGTAACCTCAGTTATGTATTCCCATCATTTAGTATTTTCTTGTATCATTATTATAGTACAAGAAAATAAGAGTGATCGAAATACATGTTATAACCAACCACAGTGATCAACCCGAAGATAAAAATAATTGTACACAAAGACCCATCAAGCTGCCTTCTTAAAATTAAAGTAGTAGTTTTCTGAGTACTAGATTTTCATAGGAAACAGTAGGTTGCACTGGGAAAGAAACTGGTCCCTCTACCCTGCTATGTGAATTTTCACACACCAACTGTACTTATAGTCAGTAAAAGGTGAGCTCAACCCTTAACTGACTATAGGATTGAATATCTTGGTTATCTTTGATAAGATTTCAGAGATAGTTACAAATTTCAACGAAAAATATTCTCCTAACATTCTCACTACCATATAAATGTTCACCTGAAATACTGCTCAAGTAGGTGAAGCATTATGTATATCTGTTCTGGTGAACTCTTCACAAGTTTCTACCGGATTAAGGTTTCAGCTACCAAGCTGCTAAATCAGTAGCCCAACCCAGAGGAAAACTGATGAATATTTCACTAGAATTGTTCACCGGGAAAATATTAATCTTACATAATATCTGTTCTTATTTATACTTCCTTTTTCGGTGTTTATCTTGGTCTATTTCTTGATCATATTATTAACTTCATCATTTTATGATTTATTCGTGAAAAGGATACACCCACCCAGTAAGGCATCCACATAGATTTGTGAAACCTTGTCTAACTGGCTAAATAAATTATGGTAATATAGTCATTACATATATACTTTTCTACCAATATTCGATTTCGGTTCGAGTCCCAGCTGAGAACAAACTTTTTATCTTAAGAATCGGTGGGTTTCTATAAAATTGTTTTGAAAACACAAATTTGCTCTCTTTTAAAAGCCTAAGGGAACTTACTTTCTAGGAATACCTAAAACCTCTGAACATTTTTTTTACCTGAAGATGATGCCAGGACTTGAAAAGAGTTGTATCTAAATAAATATTGGTAGATTAGTACATAGTTTATTATTTCATGGCCAAACATGGATTTCTACATAGTCCTGCTTGAAACCATTAAATAAATAGAGATTGATCATCTATCTATAGCTATTTCATGACTATGGAAACCGTATGCTCTGATTATAAGCAGCAGAGCATGGGCAACAGTAGAAATCCTTACCTTACTCCCATTTGCCAAAAGCCACCTCACTGGGGATAGAATGCTTTGCAGCTGAGGTATACATAGATCTTGTGGTCTACACTTTGATGTTAGTACGAGTATCACCCACATCCGGAGACAATGACAGTACTGCTCCAGGAATTCTAAGAACTCACTAGCCCTTCCACCAAAATCACACGTACTACATAAGTTGTAGTGTACTTGTAGTTGAGGTGTACTGTTAAAAAGTGTTAAAAATGGCCAATATGAGTGTCTTGTTCATTTTAAAGTTGATGTTCCAGTGATCTTCCTAAGGGAGTCCTAAATACATATGTTCTTAGGCACTTATCGTTATTGAATTTAGTTCACTGCAATGTCAGTCTTGCCCTATCATCATTCCATTTGGGAAAAGTTTTCCTTCATCCATATCTAGATTTTATTACCTTAGACTTCTGAGGTATCTATATGTACTTATGATAACAAAAAGTGTGGGGAGAATGATTATGAATTAGATCACTACATATTTATTTCCCATCTCCAATTTTTCCTCACTCAACAGCATCGGCTTAGTTGAACAAAGATCATGTTCCATTGCAATACTTGCACATGCAAAGTGGAAAATATGCTGTTAATCATGAGTAAAAACCCATCTCAGTATTCTAAGGATGATGTCCGCATTTTAATACTGTAAAAAAATTATACTATTTTGCCTGAAAATCGATTTCGAATTTAAAACATATTTACTACCTATTAATGCATAAGAATGTTAACCGAATGAAGCTTAAAATTTTGCCAAGTCCAAGCTTACATAATAAATTACATGCACATGTGATTATATTTTTAATTGATGCAGGAGACGTCTTGGTAGAGTGCCATGTCTTGGCAGATTTGATTTTTACATAGTAGGAAAGGAAAGAAAGGAAAAATATTTGGTATTATTCTGGTAAATTCCAATGCTTTTCCGTATTACTCGTGTTTGTGAGTCTATTATAAAGTAGTCTGAAACAGAATGAAATATGTCACTATTCAAATGTGAACCGGTTTTGACAGTGCTGTGACAGGCAGTCTTCATAAGAGAAACTGGTTTTATACTGAATTCTGTGGAGAATCGGTGCACCAGGAAATTTTCTAAATTTGGTTTCCCCTAGTATTAATCTGGAGTGACTATTCTTAAAACAAGAAATGAGTTACAAAGTAATTTTCATGCAGCAGTCCACAGTCATATCAATGGGAATTCAGTAATATAGTTTAATATTGTGTAATACTGTAATATAGTTTGATTTATGATTCTTTCTTCAAATACCTGTTTGCTCATCTTGCTGTCCAGCTTGTTAGTCATTGCTCGGGTCTGCCATTCTTCTGTTGGTTTATTAAAGAGCCAATTTAGGCTTTGCAGCTGCTGTTTTATATTCCTCTATTCAGAGTCAGGTGGTATTTGTGGTATATCATCCCCATGGAGGTTGGTGACACCCATAGTTTACGCATCATGTGCCATTTTTTTCAATTTGATGATGATGGTTATCTACCAAATATACCTATATATTATTATGCCTATAGATTATATCTTCCTCCATGTCCCACCCATAACCATACTCTTCTCAAATCTCCAAAATTCCACCTTTCTTTTTCCCAACAATCACTATTTTGCTGAATCCGCACAGCATTTAATTCCCTCATCACCCAGTTTCCTTCCCTGGACCTATCCTCTTCCCAACCTGTTTTTAAATACCATCCTGAAACGTATATTCCTGAATGAGACCCCTTATTACAGAACCCCTTACTTCTCCTAGTCCTCCACCATATTTGTAAATTATTGTTTTTTCCTTACGTGTATTTTTCTTGTTTTTTATTATCCACATTGTTCCCTTTTTCACTTATTGTGATTGTCCAGTCAATTTAATAGGACTTTGACTGTTTTAATATAAATAAATAAATTTAGGTAGGTTTCTGATGAACTCCAAATTAAAAATACTGAGTCTCACCTTAACACAAATTCCTCTTCAATTCTGCATAACTCCTACCACCCATCATTCTATTTAAAATATGTATATTCTCTCCCTCCATTATAGTCTTCCAACCATCTGTCCTATCAGTTACCATCTTATTTTTGGTGCACTTAAATGATTCTCTTTCAATGGCTATTTGGACTACTTCTTCCTTGACTTTTCACAGAAGTGTGCGAGTCGTGATCAAATGAGGCAAAACCAGTTGAGACAGTACATAGCCATCTTTATTGATCATCTTCCCAAGTTTGCAGTCTGAAGATGGGTTTAACATTTCCCTCTTTAACTCAGCGTATTTCCTACCAGCTATCTAGTATCATTCAATCCTAAACCCACTGAGGAGGCTGTCACCTGGTGGAATTCCACAAAATATTGTTTTTAATTTAGATTTTATTCCATGGAAAAATGTAAACACGACCAGTTTTGATAAATATCATCATCTGGTGGCCAGTTGATGATAATTATCATTGAAACTGATCATGTTTACATTTTTTCATGGAATAAAATCTAAATTAACAACAATATTTTGTGTCATTGAATCTAAAATACCTATTCTTTTCATTACTTCACCTCACCAACTCAACAATCTATCCACCATTGCTGTCTTCAACAACCCATTGTCTCTGAGTATCCCTTCAATCTACCTTTCCTGGACCTTTTTCAGATTTCACTCAACAATCTCCTCGCCTTCTTCATTAGTTTTCTACACGGTCCACTTCACCTTCTCCATCGTTTGCCAAATCCACTTCCCACAAACCTCCAATCTCTGCCAATCATCCTTCCTTATAGACCAGGTACCAGATTCATATAATGCTATACTCTACATGACGGTTTTCACTAATCCTTTCTTTAAGGTCTTCCTCATCAACTCCTTTTTCACAAAGCATCTTTTTCTAGCTCAATTCTTCCTATAATATTTTTGTCTCTATATGTTTTCCTCTATGACAATACCCAAATAAGTAAACATTTCATCCTGTTCGAATTATGTCCTCCTAATAAAACTCACCATTACTGGTCACTGGGTGGAATTCCATACTAAAACTAAATATAGGTAAGTTACTACCTATACTTTATTTCATTATGTCCTCCGAGTCTTTTATTTAGTTTAACCTTGAAAATTATTGAGGCCTCCATTTTCTTAGTATTAATTTTCATTCCAAATCTCTCACAATAGCCCTATAAAATTCTCAGCAATGTCTTCAGTCCTTTGGCAGAATGACCAACTAAAGTTTGGTCATCTGTGAATCACTGACTTCATTAATTCCCTGCCCATTTTTATTCCTGCCTCCCCCACCACTTCCCATGCCTGTTTTACCATCTTCTCTAAGTACAAGTCAAAAGCATAGGTGACAATGGTCAGTCCTGTTGAATTCTTGGCCTAACTGTGCCCATTCAGATACTCCTTCTCCTATGTATACTTCCATGGCAAAAATGCCTAATAACAAATGGAATCATCTTGAAAAGTCAGGAAAATTATATAGCAGCACATGAAAACAGCTGAAATCCATTTAAGTATTAGGATAAGCCAAAACTTTTGCGCATAAAGGAAGCTGCACTCTGGCTGTTATGGATTCCGAGATGTTAATTCACTGGGTTATGCAGTTTTTACTTTTGTTAAAAATTTCTATTCTCATGAACTACTGTGTATTTGAGTTTATCGCATAATTCAACTCCAGAGGTTGATGGAGAGATAAATATCCAAGCCAATGTACCTCATTTCATATTTCACCATTTAAAACTCAAATTTTGAATTGGAGAAGTCGGGACCTTCACAGCTACAGACACTTTATATAACATTTGGATTGCTCATATTACAGAAATTGAACGGTATGATTATTTGTAACCACCGAATCGTATCCATTGAAAAAGAAAGTCTTATTTTTCTGGACTCATATAACCTTGAAGGCCAAGTAAGTATAAAGCATCGATAGCATCGTACTACGCAGCGACCCGTAAGCGAAAACAGGCCGTTATGCTTCCATGCATCTTGGGGAAACTTTCTATTTAGCAAGGTGGTCGAGAGGAGACTGTAACCATTAGTTATCTTCAGTGCAGTTAAGTTCATTGAAGCAAAATTGATTTTCGGAATTTATAAACAATTTTACTAGCAGTTTTCAAAGTTTAATACTTTATTGGAACATCACTTCAACATGGGAACATTAAGGAAGCGGCCTCGTCACTACAAGAAAGACACGAGATTTCTTTTGGATTTGTACACTCTGACCTATGACTCACACGAATCTGTAGAAGCTGTAGCGGAAATATTTAACTTCGGATCCAATTACGTGAGTGAAATATATCCATTTGCCTTCCTCTGCGGGCATTGCGGAGTTCAAAGACATTGCAGGTGTTTTCCGCGTAGCTTTTGTTTTCGAAATGGAGAAGTGATGTATGTAAATAGTGGGTGGACTTTAGTAGTATGGTTGATGGTGGTTGTTAGGGTGTTTTTTGATATTAATTCTTATTACCTTTGTTCTACAGAAACTTTTTACATAAATCTCACTGTGTTGAGAGTTCTGTTCTATCTGCCGCATTATTTTTTGTGGAGAACGATTCAATGAAGCGTGTAAATATAGTTTGTGTGTTTATGAACTGCCAATCTGACAATGTTCGAAAATTTGGTGTACAACATAAAAAGTCACACTTCAAAGGTGTCTGAAAATGTCCGTTCAACATTCAAGAACCGCTCTTCTCAAGTTTCTAATTTACTTTCGCCTCGTAGTCAAGACAATCTGAATTCGGACAGGGTTACTATGGGAGGTACCGATCAAATTATTATTGAGAGTAATCCTCTCGAACAGCGGAAACGAGTTTTAAAATGGCCAATTCTCGTAGACAACCAAATTTCATGGTTAAAAATTCAACCAAACAATTCCTCCTGTACTTACAATGACGAAGATGAAAATGGTGACCCTACAATAGAGAATTATTTGAAGGATGCAACGCCGGAGGAAGTAGTCATCGAAAATGTAAGGTTTAGCGTTTCTGTAGTGATGGGTTTTCTCGGTGAATTTTTTGATCTTTCCTTTGCAGACAGTTATTAGAGTGTGAAATTAATATATTATCGCACTTCAATATTTTTTAGAAATAGATAATTATATTTGAAGTATTGCATGCATTGTTATATTGTGACGGATTTATTCTTGTTTTAATAATTATGATTGAAAAAATAATAGATTAATTCTACTGTTTAGTGGTGCTTTTTTTGTCAAACCATTAATGGCTTTCTCCTGTAATCTCCAATATTTGGTCTCATATTTTTATGAAATCTCACATGTAATATCAAGACCATTGCTTAAGAAAAATACACTGAATTCAGGTGCAGTATGGGTCATTCAAAATAATATCGGAAAATGTATATGTGGGCTTGAGACCTGTGCTTTTCTTTAAAACCTCTCAAACTAATGACATTAGTGTTTTCAAAAATTAATCATAATTTTCTATTTATTTCATGCTACATATCATTAATATATTCATTCAAATTACATTTTTATTTCGTTATATACTCCATTACATGGTAAACATTATTATAAACTAGCTCTTGTTCTCACTGACATTACATTAGGCCAAATGGAATTTGAGTGATGCCAATGATTTGATGAAATTTCAAGTATGGTATTAAAATATTTTTGTTACTTTACACTTTATTCTCTCCTATTATACTAAATATCTTTGAGGCATATTCCGAATTGAATTTACTGCTTAAATTTTAATTGGTCATGGAGATTACTGAAGTGTGATAATATATTATGCAACGTGATGTAATAAGTTATGCTCCTGGGTATGGGCATTTGGACAGTCATCTTTAATTATTTTGAAAGTGATGGAATAATGCTGCTACATAATAGGATTAGAAATAAGAGTTAAAATGTGGTAAAATGACTGAAAATCCTGCAGGTTAATTTTATGATTGAAACTTTAAACAGAGAGTAAATCCTGAAACAGTAAATTGTATCTCTAATATCTTGCCTTAAGTAAGCACTGTTGTGAACTGGGGGGGATTTGTCGATATGTACTGGAATATAGCTGGGCTTAGGTGATGGTGCTGTGGTTTTTATTTCAGCGCCGGAATGATCGTGAGGAAATAAGGCGAAGGCTGGCCATGGGACCAGAGGCTGATGATTGCTATGCACCTGGGCGTAAACCAAGCCTCCAATCTCGTTTGCAGAGTGGTAAGTACCTGATTATTGTGCTGTCATATAGAAATAATAATAATAATTTAAATTGTCCTTATACAGGTTTACCACAATAGATATTGTTAATATGTATACACACTATTACATATGAACATGAAATATCACAATTGTGAATTTAAAAGTCTCGTTACCGAGAGCCCTTGTTGTCACTGGTAATTTATCAAATAATTTGATTGAAGGGTAATCCACCAGTCAAGGTAGATTTTTGATGAATCTTACCTTAGATTGGCCACTTACCATCTGACTTTAATTCCTCTTCAAATCTGCATACTTCCCACCTCCTCTCATTCTGTCCAAAATCCCTATCCTCTTCATACCCCTGCCACGCTTCCCCAACATTCCACCCTCCATTACAACCTTCAACAATCCATTGCCTCTGAGTACTTTCTCCACCCACCTTTCCTGCCCTTTTTCGGATTTCTCGCAGTAAACGTCTCTCCTCCTCTACCATTCTCAAAACTTCATTTGTCTTTCTCTCTGTATACCTCACCTTCTCCATCCGTCGCCAAACCCACATCTCAAAAGCTGCCAACCAATGCTCATCATCCTTCCTCATCAATTAGGTTTCGGATCCATATAATGCTATGCTCCACACAAGGATTTACAATAATATTTTCTTCATATCTCTATTTTAGGGTCTCTCTCATCAACTCTTTCCTTTTCGCAAAGGCCTCTTTTGCTAATGCAATTCTTCGTCTAATATCCATGACACTACGACCATTTTCCTCTATGATGCTTCCCAAATAAGTGAACTTTTCTACCTGTTATAATCTATTCCCTTCCAGCTTTATATTCAGCCTAGCTTTCCTACTTCTTGAAAATATAACTACTTTCATCTTCTTACTATTAATTTTCATTCCAAACTTCTGATACTGGTCTTGTAAAGCAATTAAACAATTGAATGCCTATATATATATCTATGAGCATGTTGGATTTTAGTCAGTCTGTAAAATTCAGTGTCCAGCTTCATTTTATTTCTTGTATTGTGGTTATGCACATCGGTTCCAGTTAAAAGGCTATCAAGGTTATCTTTCGTATCTGACAGTTGCACATAAATGTATTGGGAGTATACAGTCATAATCCCACTACTTACAAATAGGGATCAACAATGTTCATTTTATGCAACATTATTTATTACACGAATGGCCTTCTGTTGTAATAGAAGAACATTTTAGATGCCCTTTGCAGTGCCCCATAGTTTCAGTCGATATAAAATATGGGAATGGAAGAAAAACATGATATGCATTTAGAAGATATTTATTTGTTATTTTCCTTTTTAATTTTCTTAACAAGTACAAAGCCCTTGATAATTTATTACACACAGAAACAATATCTTCATCCCAATTAAAGTGTGGGCCAATGACAAAACGAAGTAAATGCAGGTATTTTATATAATATATATCTACATACAAGAGAGTTGGCACAAGTGTGAACATATTCTACTGTGAATATCCAGTATATAATTATCCATTTTCCTCTTCAAATGTCTGAAATTGTGAGTGAATTGATGCAAATTTTATGCTCTAGTGGAAAGTTCTTGAGTTGGCATGCATTTTCAAACAGAAACAGGTAGGATTTTTATCCACCCCCCCACCACAAACTATGGGAAATCAAGTGTTTCAAAAATATTCAGCAGACACACACTGATCAACGAATGCCATTACGACCTCTGATTTGTGTACTTTGGACATCCCTTCATGCCAATTGAAATGCATCTTCTTCTCCTCAACTGGCTCCCTCATCTATCATTCCACTATCTAACACTGCCTAATCACTGCTCTCAATCATGTCTTAATTAATTTCTCTCCCATCCACTCTTCTCATCTCTGTTATTTGGACATTCCGAGTCTTCCTCTTGTAATCTTACCCAGTGTTTTTACCTCCAATTTTATTAAGAAAATAATTGCATTTTATAAAATGACCAATGAGTCAGTCTTTTCTAGATTTTACTTATGTACATATTTATTTGTTATATATCTGACTTAAGGGTACAATACAGTACAAAAGTCATCGTCAAATTACATCAGGTATCACATTTCCGTAACACATCCCTCAGATTACAAGTTATAACTGGAATCACAGCTCAAAAATCACAATAGCACATGCCTTAACTATCTAGAGTTAAAAAAACAATATTGATGGAAATAGTTTCCGGCGTGACTTCGTGGAACTGCTTCATGATTAAATGAGACTTTGAAACATGACAAACTTTGAAATGGTTGATGATGTTGCATTTCGACGAAACCTGGGTCATTTAGAAAATATATTTTTATGTGGAATTTCAAAGTTTGTGTCTCATTTAATATTGATGGAATTACACTCAAGAAATTCATTGACTGAGAATAGAGGTTTACTCACTAACCATTAGAGTAGGATAGTTCTGAACTTTGTATAGCCTCTTGCTGCAGCCCTTGGAGGTAGTCTGCTGAACAGTGCACTCTTACACCATCTAAAATTCTGCAAGAATTGCTGAGTCTGCAGCGTGATACATCTAGAGCATGTTTATACTGTCTCACAGATGTAAGGGGAAAAGTTACAGAGATTACACTTAATGTGACGTAGAAGTCTAAAAACAAATTGTGGATAGATTATTGGTGCTTGCTATTGTGATAAAAGAGGTCCACAATGATCTTGAGGCAGAGCCTACGTGATGAATCCCATAGCTCATTTTTGCATATTTGTAAATAACTCCATGATACCTAAATTGGATTTGTTGGATTGTTTCAACAAGTAGTCTCCTTTCCAAATAAGCGATCGTAGCAGGTGTCACTTGGTGAGAACTCCTTCATGATGAGAACAGGTTAAAAAAAACACTTTGCTGCTCCACAAGAATGTAATTTGTGGAACGGCAAAGCGTTTTGTTTGACCTATCCCTTTCTCTCTCATTAAGATGAAAACACTTGGTTTTTCCACGTGAAAATTTTTTATTATATACGACCTAGGTTTCGACTTGCAAAGTCATCTTCAGGTGACCTGAAGATGACTTTGCAAGTGGAAAAACCAAGTGTTTTCATCTTCATTATGAATCGCTTCCACAAAGTAACGCCTGAAAATACCCAACCTATTAGTCTCCTTTCATCGACTTTTTCCATCACTTTTAAAAAAAATGCTTTTCACCTACAGTACCTCCAGCACACTACTCATTGATATGAGTTCTGAATAAAGACTGCAAAACTTTGTAATTCCACAATATTTTATTTAAATGACTGGTTTTGGCGAACAGTTGACATAATATGATGAAGATCGACCCCACCTGAAGATGTCAACTTTGATGAAACCGGTCATTTAAATAAAATACTGTGGAATTATAAAGTTATGTCATCTTTCTTCATCGTGAAGTTCCATGAAGTTGAGGTTCTAACACCATTCAATTCGACATTAATAAAAATAAAAAAAAATTTAGTTTAGTTTGGATGTATGTTCACATAATAAATTTTACATAACTGGTTTAGACGGATTGCAGTCATTATCTGGTGACGGTAATCCGATCAGGTGACCAGATGATGACTGTATCCATCAAAACCGGTTGTGTAAAATTTATTCTGTGGAAATACATCCAAGCTAAACTAAAAAAGATTTAATTTTTATTTATGTCATTATGGAATTCCACCAAGTGACAGCCTCCTCGGTTAATTTGACGATTCAATTCCATATGAATTCTATTTAATTGAAGCAAGTATTACTCTTATAAAGCTCTTGCCTCTAAGAACTTAAAATCCTCGCTGCTAGGCATCACCTTATCTCCAATATTCCATGTCCACTCATCACGTTCATCATTGTTCACTTACTTTATCCTCTTACCCTGCCTTCCTTTGCACGCCTTTCAATTTTTCACACCATCTGTTATCTTCCCCTTATCTGGGTTATTATCTTCCAAATGAGAGTATGGAAAATCAATAGCATTAATGAAAATCCCAATCTCACTCATTCCTTATCTTTGTTTCTTCTTTGCTTTCATCAGAATGGATGACTACCACCTGCTCACTGCGCTGAGCATTTGTCATTCTCTTGCTCTAGTAGCTCATTCTTCTTTCTTTCAAGGTATGTAGTGTTTTGTTTCAGCCTGTGTTGTCTTAGGCCTTCTCAGCAACCACAAATTCAGCAAAGGTCTGTGGGACCTTCTGAGGTCTACTTTCTTCAGTAATCTGAAGAGCAAGTATATACTCATCTTTTTCTCTGCATACTCCAGAGTCTGCTTTGGGTTTTCATTGCACAAGGTCATTTATCACTTACACACAATACCTTCCTCTAGCTTTCTTTAGCTTTATTTTTTTAAGATTTTGACTTTATCTGTTTGCAAATTTTGTACTTTCCCTCCTGCCAATCATGCTGCATATGATTTTAAAGTTTTTTTCTGGAATTCCTTTTATTTTTGGGTTATAACAGACTGCCTAGCAAATCAGATGATGGGTCATAAGAGGAAGAGATCTGGGAGTTGAAATGTTAAAAAAAATGTATTCTTTGAATGTTTATTTGCACGATTCTCAGTAAACAGTGATCACAATAATTTCATTGCATAATTTATGGTGCAAAAGCTTTAATTTGTTGCTTTAACATTTATGTGTATTGTGTGTGTGTCACAAGTTCCATTGATTTAAATCCATGTGTCAACGGCAGCCATTTCAAGTTGAAACACGTCGAGTTTGCCTAACATTGCATATAATCATGCAACTTTCCATGTTAGTGTTTCTTTATATTGGGGAGTAAGGGAAATTCTCTTGGGGCTAAGCCTAGATTGTAGGACGAACAAAGAACACGATATTGGGAAAGAAATATATATAAAATAACAGGATTTTTGTAATGTTGGTGAGTTTCTGCTACTGCATAAGAGCAACGAGTAAATTTTCTTCACCTGAGAGTACTTTTGATTATTTCTTTGTATTGTTCTCATAATGTGAGATGTTTCTTTCTATGTGTGATACTATGCAATGCCATGTATACTTGTTTTAATTGACAATTTCTATGTTGTTTATCAACTAATCGGATTAATAAACCAAAGCAAATAGCATCCTGTTGTCCAGGCTTGAATGGTCTCAAAACACACCATGGATGTACATTTCTCTTTTTCTGTTACCACTATGTGGGTGGTATCCAATGACATCTTAAATGTTTCTGATGTTCGTCTTAATGTTACTCAATGGTCGTCCCTAGTAATGGCAGCAGTGGCATATTGATGTTTATAGCTTAAAAAGCAGTGACTGGAGGTCTCAGTCCACCTCCCTTTAAAATTGATTTGACTCCCATCCGTAATCATTTTAAATCATTTTCTAGCCATGCTGCTAGGTAGACTGTCCTTAAGTTCCCTGTAGCCGAAGCTCCCCGATGCACACAATCAGCTGAAACCTACACAACATGTTTCAGCTGATTTCAAAGAAAAATTTCAGTGTAGCATATTAATCATCTGTAATACCATTGTCATTATTTATACTTCTTTAAAAAGTTTTTCAATGGATCCCCAAATTTCTCACCTTTAATGAAACGAAATATAGGTTCTAACTTTTATGTATTTCCACAGAAAAATATAACACATGACTGGTTTCAACGACAATCATCATCACCAGATGATGGCAATTATCGTGGAAACTCGTCATGTCTTGTATTGTATTAGTGGAAATACATAAAATGTTACTACTTATAATTTGTTACATTATGGAATTCCATCAGATGATGTCCTCCTCAGTGAATATTTTATTCTCTCTCGCCTTTGGCCAAAGCAGTCTGGAAATTAAAACTTTAGCACTTAATTACACGTTTACACTTTAGCTTCCAGCAAATTTCTATATAATGCTAAAGCTGCCAAACAAATTTTGATGAGTGTGTGTGAGGACTATAAATAATTTTTTTACATAGCTTCTATATATGTCTGGGAGCTTTGTGGTCAAAATGAAGCTCATCTATATTTTTGTGAATTTAATGAATACTTAGTGAATAAATGTTTTGAAACACACGGGACTGATTGATAGTGTTTACACAAGTAGTAAGGAACAGTGTACCAACCAGCTGGTATATACAGTTCGTAATATTCAAACATCTGAATAAATAATGTGTTATAATAATTTTTTGTCTCTGACATCGTAAGTAAAAGGTCACATTTTATGTGGATGAGATGGACTTCCGGACGAAGGCTATAGTTCTAGTGTCAGGAAAGAGTGAAAATGCAGTCTTGCATATCAGTTCGTCTCCTCCTCTATTTCAGGTATGAACCTGCAGATTTGCTTCATGAACGAGACACTCTCGGATGGGGAGTCTCCCAGTGGGTCGGATGACTCATCCCCTCCCCTCTCCTCCTCACTACCCACCCTCCCGCACCCCATTCCGCCCCCAAACAACTCATCACCAGCTCACGCCATTGGCCAAGCACCGCCAAGGACACTCTCGCTCAAGGTATGTGCTCGTGTAACAGATGCTGCATGTGTCGCCAGTAAGTCACCACCAAACTGTGGAGTGTGACTCCTGCCACAGAAAGGCATCGGCTTTCTTTAAATCAAATGAATTTGAGGGTCACAAGCTCTATAGGAAAATCCTCTTATTTCCTGAGTCTTTAAAACTTATCCGACCACTTTAATATTCATAATAATAATGATTATGTCTTTTTCTCATGTTTTTACTAATTCACTTTCTTGACTGTCTGTTTGTTTGGTACAAATGGGGCAAACGATTTTAAACTAATTTCCTATAAGTTAGAGACGTGAAACTTTAAACATAGCTCTGAACTGAACTACAATGCAATAATATGTATACACATATACACACATAAGTATATATGTGTGTGTATATATATATATATATATATACATATATATGTATATAGGAAGGGCTGATACAGCCCGAAAGCTTCCGAACAAGAAGAAAATGTGTCTCTTCTTCTGTGTTTCTGTGTTTTTTATGTACTTTTTGTGCCGTCTTAGATACTTATATATATATAATGGGATAGGAATTTGGAAAGAGGATAGGAAAACATATAAAGATGAACACAAGGGAATAGTATTT
>WURS02118216.1:0-22893 GCA_011762765.2 Rhinocypha anisoptera | reverse complement strand
ATTGTAGCATAAAAATACACTAAATAAAAATAAAGAAAACGTATAATATAGAAACAAAATAAATTTTTAAAAAATATGAAACAAATGTTGCTAAGTTGTTAAGTTGCGAAAAGATGTGAACAACTCTGTGTGTAAACTGGTTTTGTTTGTTTTTGATTGGTCATAACAAAAAATATTATTTTTTAAATTAATTGTGAATAGAATTTACCTTGGCTTGTTAATTTAATTGAACTCTTGAACTTTACTTGAGGTTAAACTACGTAATAATTTGTTAACTTGTTATCAACGAGTGTGACAAGAAGCTTAAGAGATCAATCGATCAAACTCGTTAGTTCTATTGATCTAGGTCTATAAATTGATGATTCCATTACCCTCTACTCTTCCTCTCTATTCCCATTTGAGAGCTTCTTTGCTCAACAATAAATAGCATCGTTTGTCATATAGTTTGTACGGTTTCCGTCTTGTTTATATGTCTGGCTGACGTCCGCCATTCAAGCCAACCACCTAGCATGCTTTTCACAACTCATGTACACATGATTCTCATGATTCAAGTCTATCAGTTCTCCGTCTATAGTTCACTTTAACTAGGCCAAACAAATAAAATTCGATGTTCTCAGTAGGATACCATAACAAATCCAACCAAAACTTCCTTTTTGCAATCGATTACTTCTCATTTGCAATTCAACCATGCTCGATGCTTACTTAAGGATGTCAACTGATGCGCCTACTACCATTCTCTACTTTGATGTTCAAGACAACATTCAAAGTAGAGATTTGGGACAGGAAGCAACACACTTAAAATCAGCTTAAAGTTCAAATTCAAAAATCTTGTAAAAATGATGTTGAACGTGAAACACATGGTGGAAACCTTGGAAATGCAAGCCTTGTCTGACTTGGACAAGTACCGTGTGTTAACCATGCTCTCCAATGACCTGTCGGTGCGTCACTGGTCACAAGTGATTATCGCTTTTCTCTATACACTGCTTGGTTGCATGGCAGTGATGCTCAATCTTCTCACCATCGGCATGTTATGCATCAACGTTCGACTCATTTCAAACATCTCGCATTATCTCGTCAACTTGGCAGTGGCTGATCTCCTTCTTGCCCTCTTTTGCATTCCCTCCTCCTATGTCACATACTTTCTCAACCAGTGGGTTCTACCGGAATTTCTCTGTTCTTTCTCGCAGCTAGTCCAGGTCACGGCAGTCTCAGTCAGCATCTGGAGCATCACCTGCATAGGACTTGATCGGTAAGCACTGTCTGCTTAGTCACAGGTCGCATCAGCACGCCTGACCTATGTTGGTTAACGTTGCTGATGTTTTTTCACTAATTAAATAATAAAATAAAGTTATGCAGATATTTTGCGATCGGCAATCCAATAGGAAGTTGTTCAGTCACCACCAAGAAGTGGTTGATGCACAAACGGAACGTGCTTATCACCATCTGGCTCGTTTCGCTCGTCTTTGGTATCGCACAGTGCATGCGATTTAAATTTGAAACACTCACCTCGGTGACTGAGAGAAAGACATTTTACTTTGACACGTGCTACGAAGTGGACACTACCTACTCGGGAGTTTACACCATCAGCATATTCTTGTTTACCTTTGGAATGCCGTTTGCAATTCTCAACGTGTGCTATGCACGCATTGCGTGGCGGCTTTACCGTAAAGTGATTCCAGGCAATCCTCACCCGGAACGTGATCGACGCGACATGCTTACTCGCAGCAAGGTACAGTTACTCGCATAAGTAAATCCAATAGTGAAATTTTCAAATAAAGGATGGTATCAATTAAATGCTAAAAATTAAGTGCGAGGGACCTCACAAGATCCTCGTCCAGTCAATTGTGGTTAATATTGACAATAGTCAATATTAGCTAATCAATGACAAATAACAATTAACGCAAGCATTAAGGCTTCATATCTTTAAAGGGATTAAATGATTTTATTGAAAAAATTGTCTGTCACAAGTACAAATTCTAGCTTGAGGGTTGGGAAATGACAAATACGTCACTGTGACAATGTAACGGCATGGTTGAAGTGAAGAGTGACTCTTCTGTTATGCTTAAATACCTTGGCTGTTGATTGAAGAGGTGTAGTAATGGTTATGACTAATTGCTTCTCAGGAGTTAACTGATAGCGTAGTACAATGGGTTAAAATAGGTCGGTACATTGGGTAATAAGCCAGATAATTTAAATATAATGATAAATCATCTCTGATTCCCCTTTTGAGGAGCGTAGCTCCTTCACATTGAGTTATATAAATTAATTTAAAAATTAATTTTTTAAGTTTTTCAACGACATACAGTACCTGTATCAAAATTTAATAATTTGAAAGTTAAGATCCAAAATGTCAGAAAGTAAGTACGCAAATTCATGTTAAACCCCTCTTCGGAAATTAGAAGTTTTTGTGAAAAAAGTCACTATTGGATTTACTTAAGCGAGTGACTGTACATGTGTTATCAACCATGCCGATTTCTTCTAAGCCAATCAACTTGTATCCTGCAGGCCATTCGTCTTCTCTTCTCGATAGTAATTCTCTTCTGTGTCACGTGGCTTCCACTGCAAGTGTTTGTCCTAATGGCCGAATTCATTCCGTCGGTTCGAATCGCAGAGACTGAGACCAAGGAGATGGTGTACATCTACACTTTCCTGGTGTGCCACCTCTTAGCTATGTCACACTGTGTCTTCAATCCACTCATCTACTGCTTCCTAAGTCGTCAATTTTGGGTAATTTCAGCCATCTAATTTTAATATATATTGTTTATTTCTGTTTCTTATTACAGGAAAATTTTTACGACAGTTTCCAGAACCGACTCAGCAATTTGCGAAAACTTTTACTGGTATTCATTACCCGGAAAATATGGCTTTGCAAAGTGGACAATGCAATACGCACCGGGATCACTTTTCCACCAGTCAAATTCAAAATAATTACAAAGATATTCGAATTCAAATTATTCCACCATCCATCGATTCTATCACTCTTACAAGTTGATCATTTTTTTGTTTTGATTGATCAGTAAAAATAATTTTTTAATATAAACTTTCTCTCTCAATTATTTTTAAAATAACATACAAAACAAACAAAAAAGATAAATATTAGTTAGACAGTGACTAATAGTATATACTATAAAAGAAATTGCAATAATTTAGGAAAATCTTATCCAATTCTATTCTGGCATAATGTACGGTAAGCTTTGATTTAAAACCTTAATCTAACCAACAACCTTGAATTATTTCCTCTTTATTTACATGAATATTTTACTGAATAGTAGTAAGAGGTTGCGAAAACATGAAACCTTCCTGTATTTTATATTTGTATCAAAACAAATTAATTAAGAAATAATTGCCGAAATACTTTCTTGTTTGTTTGTAAAATTGGCTTAGAAAACAAGTGAATGTGTGCAGGAAAAATTACTTTGTTTTTAGAAATCTGCTTAATCTCATCACATGTGATACAACGTGAACTCGGAACGTAAACCTAGTTTAATTGAGTTTGTCTGCGTTAGTAGCTCTTAATTAATCACTACTCATGGCTCACTTGGTGGATCGATTTGATTTCCTTAGTAAAAGTAGCAGTGAAGTCACCAAGGGCAACAGAGGCACCAAAGGACGTCAACAAACGCCATGTCGCGCCTCCACCAAGCAAGCGCACAGCTAATTTTTAAAATGCAAAGACAAATTGGCCGGTGTGGAGAAGTGCTGGGAAGTGGCAAGAAGTGTTTCGCCAAGTGCCTAACCCAGTCGTGCGGTCCAATCTCGGTTTGGACGCTAATCCACTGGTCATGGGTGACTGGAGTGAACCCATGGCAGGTCCCAGCAATGCAAATCACATTGGCAATGGAACCGTACCGAATCAAATCACTTCGGGTCCCATGTCGGAGGGTCACATCTGTCTGGATAATCCACCACCTCGTTTTGGTGATTCCTCACAGAACCTCAGCATCTTTACCGGATGTCTCTTTGTGATAGGTCTCATCCTACTAGTCTTAGGTATGGTGTGCTTGGGGAAAAACCTCCCCCATTAGCCACGATTGATCACTAGCTATTGTTAGCTAGATGGAATCAATAAATCATGAGAATCACTGTTAACTGCTCACTGGGGTCATTTTGTGCACAGGCTACTACCTGTTTCTGGTCGTTCCTGACCTGTTCTATATTTGGGTGGTGATGATTGTGATCGGCATGCTCAGCTTCGTCTCGGCACTGCTCTACGCTCTGGTCTACATGTGCGTGCGATTGTGGCGTTTGAAGGAGCCCAGTGGCGAGTCGGGTGAGTCGCCGTCAAGTACACCCACCGCGTCCAATGGAGCTGTCCACCGTGAGACCAATGGTTCGGCGGCCTCCAGTCACCTTGCCAACGCCACTGATCACGAGGAGTTTGCCTGGCTCAACGTCAACAATCTCGACTACGAGATTCAGTCTACCAAGAATCTAGGTAAGAACATGTCTTCACTAACAAAATAAGCAATTATGCTAAGATCCGGTAAAGAACAATGCCTGGTAAGAAAAATCTCGTAACAAATTCGTTAGTTATTTCTAATTTGCTCACAAAAATAAATGTTAAACTAGCAAAATGAAACTACACAAAGTTTTTCTGAAATAAGAAATAACAGAGACTGGCGAGGCTATCGATGATATCGATGGTGAGGCAGCTGAATGCCTCAAAATTAAAAATTTTTATTAAATTAAATTTTATTTTTAAGTTACAAAAAAATAATTTTTAAAAACATATCTAAAATTACAAAAAACTTATTTTACGTAGATTATTTATGAAAAAGAATTTTATTTTATTGCAAAATGGCAACCGGTTTGCTTTGTGAAAATTGTTGCAACCATTTTTCAATCTTCTTATCAAGTATTGTTCTTTAAAACTCTTGATTGAGGAATATCGGAAAAATTGCATTATTTTTGTATTTTTTTAATACTTTATGCATGAGTTAAGACTAGTTTCTTTTCTCGTTATTAGACAGTTAAGTTGAAAAAAGAGTCTAACAAATTGGAAATTTTGAATATTTTTTACTTGAATGATGACAACAATTTTGGCAAAGTCAAACCGCAGTTACAACACATGCAATGCAAAAATCACTTAATTTTTACGGAAAAACGTTGCCAACAATGATTTTTTGAGAGTTGCAAACTCTAAACTCAAAATCTTCTTTCCTAAGTGCGGCACAAAAAAAACATTTTCGGTTTAGAGTACATTAGTTCTAGAATAAAACATTTTCAAAAATTCAAGTAACTGTTGGCAAATAGTTACTTATAAGACAAGGTTTTTCATTACTCGGAGTGATATATAAGATAAAAACTTATTTGTATATTTTAAATCTATTGATTAGCATTAAATATATGAAAAACATAGTCTAGAACCAAATTAAAAAATGCAATTTTCTATTTCTAAAACTTTTATTGACGCATGTAAATGTAACTTTTTCTTTGATTAAGATTACTTTGATATTTTTCCTTAAATTACTTACTTGTATTAATTTATGTATATTTTCAAAATTTTCTCTCTATAAAAGTTTTGGATTTTTCGATAAGACATTCAAAAGTTCATATTAGCTGAAATTTAGACAACAAACTACTTGATCTATCTCTTTCTTTAATGTTCAACTTAGAATCAATACAGCCATAACGGTGAACAAATTTTATTTTAGATTATTCTATAGTTTTTGTGCATGTTAAAACTATTATTATTATTTTTGACAAAAAGAATCAAAATCATGTTACTAGGGCAATACGGACCAAAACAGTAGTTTGATGAAAGACTTCTAAATGTCACATTGTACAATCTTTATTTGAATTATATGTATTAAGTTAATTTAAAGCTTATATGTTGAATTGAACAGTAGAAATGGTTTAAAAACAACTCTAATAACAAGTAACACATTAAAGCAAGTAGTTTTAGACAAAGTAAAATAAAATTAATAAAATTTAAAAATGCCACCTGACCTGTCTGGTTATAACTCAACATTAAGCACGTTTCTAGTTATAACTCGACAAGTCTTTGTAATAGGCTTTCAATTTTAAAAATGTAAGTTTATAAGCAAACATTTTGAAAAATCAACACTTATAAAACTGAATATTTAAAATTGTGACTTTTCTTAAATTGTTATCTTAAATCTGGTATTTTTAAAATTGTAAGGTTATAACCAGAAACGTACTCAATATCAGGATATAACCAGACAGTATTTTTAAAAAGTGTAGTTACAGGTTTGTCTACTTGGCCGGTAACATATATATACCACCGGGAATAAATGCTAGTTTCCCTCAATGAAACCTTGTTGTTCTTGCAGAGCCCGAGGTGTGGAGCACGGTGCAACAGAATGAGCTGCCACAGAACTACCTGAACTCGTTTGGCGATCTGGCCACGTTACCCTCGCCGAACGGTGACACTCGGTCGGGCCGATCATCGGGCCAAAAGCAACCGCAACGGTCTCGCGGGCGAGCTCTGCTCGAGTCCTTTTCCTTCCGCACCCGAACTCCATACGCCAAGCGAATGTCCGACTCGCAAGCCACCCTGCTCGACAACGAGGTTGAGGCGGAGAACACTCTGTTCAATGTAGACAGCATTTCGAACTCCAATGGTGAGATGGTGCCCAACACACCACCTGGCGAACGTATCGTACTCACCAACGGATCCGCAAATCCATCGATCGTGATTGTGCACTACAACAAACAATCCACTCCCAGTCCACCTCCCAATGGCAACGAACTGCCCTCTGCTTAAGCCCTCTCCCACCTCTCAACCCTCTCTTCCCCACCACACCAAAACATTTCACTTTCTTCTTCTTCTCTTCTTTGTTTTCATCATCAAACAAAATAAAAGATTTTAAAAATTGTGTCAATATTTAAAGTTTGTACTTTAATCCGCACATTTGATCAATAATTAGGTTGACAAAAAAGCAATATTTGTGTGCTACTTTTCTTTCCTCATTCTTGTTCTAGGAAACTGTGAAGTAGAGCGCACAGCGTTTAATTGCTATTCGGTGATTTTCTTTACTCCAATTGTCAACAACGCATGAATTTAAAAAAATTGCTTAGAACGGCCTTTATGAATTGCAAATCAAATAATGTCATTTGACACTGAGTTGAACAGGGTGGGAATGGGCAAATTGTATAATAATATCTGGTATTTGGGCACTGTTTTAAAAAGCAATTAAAAAATGAAAACTATGACTAGCCCATCTGCAGTAAAGTGAACAGTCTATACAAAATAATAAAATATAAGGAAAGAAAGAAGAGAGAAGAAAAGATTCTCACAGAGAGTACCAGTACCAATGTATGAGTGAAACAGCCCAGAGTCGTGGTAACCTGGTTGGTAGAGCAAATGCAATATAGAACACTCAAGCTGCAGTGATGACTGGGAGAGCAGTCGCAAGTTGTCAACCAAGAAGTGGTTCCAGCATGCATTCACCGAACCATCTAAGTGACTTAGAGAAGGCAAGTAAGCATGTCAAGTGTAGAGGTGTAGAGTCACTCCTCACTAGACCATCTGGTTGACGTCGAGTACCAACTGCTGTGCCCAAGGTGGATTAAGTGAAGCATGACGAACGAGAGACCGGTGTTGAGTGGGGGTGTTCACCACAGTGGCCTTAAGGCAACGCCATGTGTCGCGCTTTCTACAAGTACTTCCTGATCACTAGTACCAGCTTTATGGCTAGTGCTGGTCTCTACTTTGTCTGTCTTACCGAGTGGCTCTGGATCTCGCCCATTCATGACTACAGCGACTACGACTGGCGCAAAGTGCCTGAGAGGGTCGGCGCAGCTTGTAAGTCTTCTACATTTCTTTCTTGTTTACCTTAAATCAACTTGATATTTTCAGGTTTGGTGATTTTCAGTGTGGGTTTGATTATAGTGCTACGTGCTCGAATCCGTGAGCTAATGGTCTACGGTGTTGTGCTTATCATTCCACTGATAGTGTTCGTAGTGATTCTTCTCAGTCAACTACTGTCTAAGCGTGGACAAGCGTTCGATCTGAGCGACACCTTCTACCTCACTGTGGTAATTATCTTCCTTGCCATAATTGTGCACATCTTCCTCTTTGCCCACTCTCTGAACCAAGGTCCCACGATAACCACTATCAAACGACGAAGAAGAACCCGTTCAAATCGCGAAAATTATGAGATGGAAGTTCGTCTCTGATTAACTTATTACCCCAGTCGGAGTGATTTAAATAAATTAACTTATCATAATTATGATTCACCTTTCGTTATTAAATTTTATTTTTTAACAGGGCGAGAAACAGTTCAGCTGCAATAGCCCTGATATTAATCACGTGTTTCTGTCCGTCCTTCCGTCTGTCCTAACAAAAATTCTAGTATACTTCCCGGGCACCAAAAAAAGATAAAAGTTTACAAAAAATCCTTTTTGGGAAAGAATACTTGGATGATACTTTGGGGTCTAAAGAGGCCCAAGAACCGAGCTCATTGAAACTCGAGCAAGTATGAAAACCTACGCCACACTTCTCTCGCCCTGTTCATATGCGAGAGCGCAACTCTCCCTTCTTATTATGAAAAAATAATTGATATTTTGTTATTAATTATGCTTTTATCATATAAAAGATAAAGATTATACTTGAACATTGTATTTTTAAAAATTGATGCTTTTTCATTTTATAAAGTCTAAAATCTAAAGTGTGCAACTTAAATGGTCAATTGTTGCAGTGCTTACAACAATACTTTCAGTCGTATACTTATTAACCATTACTAACACATTAAATACCATTACTTACCGCTCTCACTACTGTTACTCAATACAGTTTTCGCTCTACTCTGCTTCGACAACAATGCATACTGTAAATGAAAATGTACAATTGTGGTGAACTGAAAGTACACACACACACACACACACAGAACGGCGCCAAAAGGGAAAATCTGGTTGCGCGTAACGAGCGAGCAAAGTAGCCCAATGATAGTGATGAGCAGAGTGTGTTCCTGGTGGTGGGCTCGCTCCACAGGTTGCCAAATCACTGGCGCTGATTGGTCTGATGACACTGGCGCAATTTGGCACAACCGGAGGTGATGGTTGCGAGGATCATCGGTGGTGGTGGTGGCAAGATGGCCCCACCAACGGTGGTCAGTCTGAGAAGACAAATTGGTGCATGCCGAGCACAGCAGTAGAGCGCGCAACTAACGCAGGAAAGGAGTCAAGAAAGTTTTGCTAAATCATCATTGCAGTATATAAACCAGTGATCCAGAGTTGATGGATTCACAGTCCGGGTAAAGCCAAACCAAATCGGATCTACCATGGTAAAAGTGAGTTTTGTGCAACTCATTTGCCTTGCGGTGTGCTTTGCCGCTGTGGTTCAGTACGCCTCGGGAGACTTTGTCTTCGACGAGCCCTTCGATGAACCCGACCAGAATGTGGTGATGCATCACTTCGAAGAGATGATGGCCAGTGCTGCCAAGATGAAACCAGTCTACTATGGCAAGGGTAAGAAGAAAGGCAAGAAGACAACGACCACGCCAGAGCCCACTACCAGTACCGAAGCAGAGACCACTACCGAGGGTGAAAGCACCAGTACTAGCACGGAAGACTCGGGCGGCGATGACGGTGGCTACTATTCCAAGAAGAAGAAGAAATCTTCGGGTAAAAAGAAGAAACCTGGAAAGAAGAAATCAAAGGGAAAGAAGAGCAAGAAGAAGGCGTCGGATGATTCGGGTAGTACTACCGAGGCGAGCAGCACCACCGAGGCCGGCAGTACCACCGAGTCAGGAGACACTACCACACCAGGTGACACAACCACCCCGGGCGGTGACATTGGCAAGCACTTTGATGCACTCTTCAAGCTGGCAGTGAGCAAGAACAAGAAGAATCCGATGATGCTCATCTTGTTGCCGGTAAACAAGGGTGGCAAGGGCGGCGATGATGGTGGGGCGAGCACCACACCACCCAGCAGCAGTACCAGTGGCAGCACTGAGGCTTCTACCGAGTCCGACTCCACCCCAGCCAGTACCGAGAGCTCGGAATCAACCACTGTCATGCCAAAACCACGCTACAAAAAGAAATCCTCCAAATCAAAGTCCAAGGGCAAGAAGAAGCCGTCCAAATCGAAAAGCAAGAAATCCTAATAGTCATCTGTAATTGTCTTTGTTTGTCATTGTCATTCATCTCAATAAAATATCATTATTATTTGTTATTATATTTCATTTGCTTACTTGATTACAACAATGATGGCGACTTTATGTGCAATCTATGATTGCTTGAAGTCATTTAATTACTTTTCATTTTGGGTAAAATTTATTTTGTCAAGACAAGACGGGAATTAAATTATTATAAAAATAAATATATGTACATAATAAGATGACGAGAAAGAAATTGGTTACACTACAAGTCGAGATCACTGGGCAAGACATGTAGTAGTGAGAAGAAATCAAACGTTCTGAACGTCGAAGGCAAATGGCTCCGATAGTGGTTGCTGAGCTTGAAGAGCCTCGATCGAGTAGACCGAAGCGTGCAGGCTTATCACAAAGAGCGAAGCGCCAATTACCCAGAAGACCGCACTACCTGCGCCCACCAGGTAAAGCAGTGGTAGCGAGCAGATCGCCAATCCTAGGTACTGTTGGCCAAGATTGAGCTTCCGACCAAAGATCTTAAGAGGTCGCTCGGCGTTCTTCAGTGTTAGAATGTAACCCGCTGCCATGATTGCGGCTAACACCAGCAGTAACAGTGGAGAAGTGAGAATGCAGTACACGAAAAGAAGGATGAAGACACAGAAGTAGTTGCTTTGAAAGTGTTTCAAATTGGACACCAGACGTTTGGACCATTGCTGAATCGATACGGGTAACAACATCTTGCTGGTGTCAATGAACGAGCCCCAACTCTGCATTGAGGCCCAACGGGCTAGTAGAAACTGCTTGGGTGTCATCTGGGTCAGGTTGTACTTGGCACTCATTGCAAGATTGTTGATAGCACCATCGAGCTCGCCCATCGGCTCGAGACCACCAGTGGATGACGAGTTGATGAAACCACCCGAGTCACCCGTATCGCCAACCGGACCAGCTGGATTGCCCTTCGACACAAACTCCGGCGGACCGGTAGACATCTATAGTCACCAATGTTAGAGTCAAGTACTATCCCAATCACCGCTAACCTTTGAAATTGGTGGTTTAAACGTTTATTTCAAACAAAAACTTAATATTTAAACAAAAAAATCACCACTTTACAACGAATTCTAAAAAATCGAACAAATCATCCAAATTCAGGTAACACCGTAACACCACAATGTACAATGTAGATCTCACACAGAAATACCGAGGATAATAAAAACAGTGATGATGGCAGTGGAAAAAAGCCAACACGTCATCTCAAACACTCGCCACTTGTGCCACAAACCATTTGTTTTGCTCACGTGTGAACCGCCTTTGCCCTTACACAGAGAGTGTGACTTTATAAAGACAAAAGCTTGTCTTTTGTCATTTAACTGATTCGCCATTGTTGTCTTATTTCATCAAAATATAATTTCTTTCTTTTTCTCTTTTTTTATTATTAAATTTTGGTTTTGTGTTTTTATGTCAAATTATACATTATTGAAAAATATTTTTTAGACTTTTCTAAGATGTATAACGCATAGGTCAAAATAATAAACATTTTAAGTTAGGATCTTAAATGTCGAAAACAGAACACATTTGTTAAATTTTGACTTAAAACTCAATAAACAAATATGTTTCAAAAACTTGTATTTTTCATATAAAAACTAGAATAAAACACTTTTTATTTTAAAATAAGTAACATTAGACCTTTGAGGTATTAAATTGCAATTCCCACAGTGCCCACAGTTTCATTAATTATTGAGTAACTTGAAAAAACCAACTCGCTAACTTGGTTGACGTTGGCATGTGTTTTTATTTTTTATTCGGACCATTTCCTTTCTATATAAAGTGAAAGAAAAAACAGAGAGCTAAATTTATTTGGCATCACAACTTGTTTGGATCCAATGTCTCAATTATGAGTTGTTTTTGTTTTTATGTTTATGTTTTTTCTCCTTTAGTCTTGTTTTTTGTGTGTCCAGTAAAGAGGATTAAGCACACTGTGGTGCCTGTGCGAGTCTGTTTTCGACAAGACTTGTGTCAACAAGAGGCATTTCGGTTTTTGAGGGGATATCAAGTGGGTGCCAACGGGGATGCCACTACTACTGGTATTGTGGTCCAACGGAAGCGAGACTTCTGCTGGTGCTGATGAGCCAATTCGATGGACTATGCGTAGTACTACTATTTAGCGTTGCCTAATCACCGTGGTGGCTCTGAGTGAATATATGAGTGAGATGTCAAAAGACAGCCCGTGGGACGCAACAGCCACCGCTCGGAAGTGCTACCGGTAAGGCAAGCAGGGCACGCGCTCTTCTCTCGAGGCGGGCCAGACCCGATGTGCTATTCCTGGTATCACCAGCTTGGCACATCTTGTTCTCGAACCCAGTGGAATCGTGTGTGTGTGTAAGCACGCTACACATTGGCAACACTACTTTCACCCTGGGCACTGTTGGACCAATCGATCGATTCACACATATTGTACGAGTACGAGGCGTCTGGTTGCAACGCACTTTACTCCACTTGCCAACTTGACGCGCTAAGGTTTGTTTTCACTCGATCTTTCATATATCAATTTACAGGTTTCATCTGACATGCAAGCTTCCTCGCGTGACACAACCATGAACGTGGACCATCTTAAGGATTCCAATCTGGAGGGTGTGTTGTTTGCCATGAAATGCCTCGCCGACTACATCGAACTCATGGAGGCACTCAACCGGCAGATTGACCGAATTCGCAAGGATTGTTTTGACGTTGACGCTCAACGCCAAAAAGCGTATCACAAGCTACTTGTTTGCGTGGGTAAACTGCAAAACAAGGTACTCTATACTCTTGGGCTCAAGTGCTCATTTAGATTAATGGTGGAATCACTTGTAGCGAAGCAAGATGTCCGAAGCGGAAGTGAAGGAGACACTAGATCAAAGCCGCTTCATGGTCGAGGAATTTCTTTCTCTGTCTGACAGCAAAATGAAGCAGTTTCAGATTCTGCAAGGTGTAATCCGTCATCGTGACTATCAACGCGAACATGGCTATCGCTTTGCGATAGATCATCTCGAGATGGAGCTGCGCAGTCTGTATCCCAAAGGCAGCAAAGAGTCTCGCCCTCCCAAGCGCTATAAATCCCCGACTCGATTTCCTAAGCAGAGTGAGATACCACCCGATGAAGATGACGAGGAAGAGGTGAAAAAGGATAAACCGAAAGAATCGACTAGTGAGGAGACCAAGACTAAGCTTGAAACGGCCAAAGCTGTGGCACGGGCGCGCAAGAGTTCTGGCTCATGGCGTCTCTTGCAGTGGTTCTGTCACAGTAACGGTGTGAAGAAGGACCGTCTGTACTGCACTTGCCAGCAGAAGTGGAGCAAGCGCATGATTGCCTGCTCCAACGGGCCTGATTGCTCAATCGAGTGGTTCCACCTGGAGTGTGTCGACTTGCTGAAAAAGCCCGAGGTGGAGTGGTACTGCACACAGTGCTGCAACCCTCCCAAAGCGCTCACTTTCCACCAACACAACCGCAAGGTCAAGGTCAAATAAGACTCTTTACTTATCAACACTTTAACCAATTTATTATATTCTTATAAACCAAAAACAAACTAACATGTTAACAATGTTCAACCGATTCTATGTTTTTTTGACGTATCTCTCAACCACCTCTCAACTATTTTTTTCTTGATTATTATTATTTCCCGTTCATAACACAAACTCTGATCTCAAATTATTTTCATAATCAAAATATTATTATTTATTTTTTATTATAAAAAATTGTGTCAATTAGCTGATAAATTGATTCAAGTTGGAATCTAGTGGTACCTGGATGATTTCGGTGTTACCGTCACGATGAGTCCACACCTTGACACATCGATTGTCGATTCCGTCAGGAAAGCACTGCAGTGGTGGAGCTACCAGTTGATGCACTCCATTCTCTACTCGAATGGCCACTCCCTCGGCATAGCCTACAATCGGGCGTTGCTTCACCTTGACACACTCGTTGAGTCGGTCGATGCGACTTTCTCCGCCACAGTTGGGTGCTTTCCACTCGTTGTAGTGTGGGTTGAGGTTGTATGGCACCAGACCGAGAGCACGATCACTTGGGGGCCAAATCACAGGCATGTCATTGGTGGAACCAATGTCGGGACCAGCCACGTTCGAGCCCGCCGACCATCCTATGTAGGGCACTCGACTCGGTCCAAGCACTCGTTCCCTGATTGGCTCCAGTAGTTTGTACTCGTAAAGCTTGTGAAGAAGGTGAAAGGTGTTGCCACCACCGATCATGATCGCCTGAGCTTGCTGCACCGCTTGTAAGTAATCGGTGGTCTTGTGAATGGGTTTCACGGGGAGATCTCCCAAAGCCTCTTGCACCTTGCTAGTGTAGTCATCCCATTCAATGGTAATGCCTGCGAACGGGATGAAGAGCACTTCGCGAACGGTGGTAGTCTTGAGGAAGCTGCTAATCAAATCCTTGACCCACTCCATGTACTTGGTACCGGGCATGGTCGAGTTGGAAAGCAACAAGAGTCGGGGCTGTGTTGCTGCCATTGTGCCAAATTGAACCTTTTCGTCGTTGTCCTCTCCAATCGTCACCAAGGAGTGTGGCAACAAGCAGTGTGACACCACTACCGATCACAGCGATGCAATATATTACTCGACTCGATATCACACTATCACTGACACATCACTGGGAGACAGACAATAACGGTTAAATGTTTCTTTATGGCTATTTCATTTGAAATTACCTCGTCTCCACGATCGAAAGTGAATTGACGATCGAGCTGATTGTGTTTGTGAGGCCACTTCAATAGACGGCACTCACGCGACTATCAACAAATAGACTAACAATACACCTGACTATTACGATCTCTCTGAATGGCTTTTTCAAATATTGCATTCAAGTTTAATTTTTTCTACAATAAAACATTTAAATACTCTTTGGATTTTACCAGTAGTCAACAAATCAACTGACAGAACTTAATTGGAAAATTGAATTTAAAAAATAAAAAATATTTTCCGTCGAGCCGGACTCGAACCAGCGACCTAAGGATAGCCATTGAACAAGGGAACTCTACAGTCCTCCGCTCTACCAACTGAGCTATCGACGGAACATGTTGCCAAGATGGGGCGACTTTTTACACTATAAAGAACATGATGCCAACTAGTGGCCGAGTGATACACTTTCAACAGTGGTAGTGATAACGGGTGCGCCACTGGGTGATTTGAATGGTTGCACGCGCCCGTTTCTTCGGTAACGCGAGTTGACGCCACCGAATGAGCTGAGTGGTGATGAAGCACATTCACCGAGGCACTCTCTGGTAAGGTCTGATGCTGGTTGGCCTCCACGCCTGATCAGGTGTGTTGCGCGCCCGTTCTCTTGCAACGCGTGGTGACTACTGCAGCCACAGTAGAACGCAAAGATGAGCACACCGGGAGGAGAAAGTGAACTGAGGTGGTGTTGCCATTCGGCGCGCCATTTGTGCCGAGTAATCGAGCCACTCGGTCGGTGCCAGTGCTACCCGATCTACACAGGGAGAATCTACACATCGAGTGTCATCCTCGACATCAGCATTGTGGAAGCCACCGACCCACGAGTGGCTGTTTTGCTCTGTCTTCTAGGTGGCATCACCATTCATCTAGCATCGATTCTGCACACACACACACACACACACACACACACAATTCCCCCACCCATTCTGCTCAACAAACTGTCAGCGAGAAACACGATTCTAAAAATAGTTTCACTCCTGAGACTGAAGCCTTCCTGCCTACACTCAGCAAGGCATTCAACTCGTCGAGAAGGTCGAACCTTGGAGGTGGGCCACGCGGTATCAAGACTCCCTTGTCTTTACTCGACGCCCTAACAGAAGATCTTTTCACTACGATGCACACTGGCATCTGATTCATATCGATTAATCAAAGTGTTCAATAGGGTAGGCTACAATGGCTAGTGGCAGAATACGGTCGCGTGAAGTGGACGCATATCGAATGCGCTTCATCTACTGCAGTATCGGTGCCACGCTCATGTGTCTTGGCATTCTGATCCTCGTGGCAGGCTTAGTAGTCTACATTCTGTGCACCACCAGTCACCATGGCAACTATGTCAACGATTTCTTCTACCACCAGCATGATCATCACAGCAGTGTTTACGGGCCCATCGTGATCGCTATCATCCTCGCATCCACCGGCATCGCTTTCATCACCGTATCCATCGTCTTCACATTACTCGCTTGTCTCACCCATGGTCGTCTTGACGTAAAGGCTGATTACAGTCCCGAGCCACAGAATCGGGCCAAAGGAGTACACAAAACCAAGAGTGGTCACGAGGAGCAAAGACTAATCGTCTCGCCTCAGCCCACCGAGTCGGAACAAACCAAGAATCCTAGTTCTAGTCCGAAGAAGTACCGCGTAGTGGAAACTTCCATCGATTTACCACCTCCTCCGCCTAATGGCGACATTAACGAAGTGGGCTTGCCACCCATAGGGCCAGCTTCGCAGCGACGTGTCCCGCCAAACGGCTTTAGCTATCTGGTCAATCCAAACCAGATTCAGAACTACCACGAAAACCAGAGAGCTTCCAGGCCGCCACCTAGTCAAAGACAACTTCGTAATGTGAGCCGCGAATCGGTGATCTAGTAACACAAAATAAACCTCCAATACACTGTGGAACTTCATAATGCACCCATGTCACTCTTTGTACTACCCCCTCCAAGTCAGTTGTCCCATTGTGATAATCAAATAAAGAAATCAACAGAATCAAGTTATTGTAAATTGAGTTAGCGCACGCGTGTAGTGCGAGTGAGCCAAAACAGACGCGCTCAGCTGTATATATTCACAGATGAGATTCCACGCGCTTGGTGCACAGCTGAGTGAGGAGGATTCCTCGAGCGACCTTGCTCGGTCCACCCGAGCCGGTTTGTTGGTGTCACTTCACCTCATGCCACCCCTCAATCAACCCTCTCCCTATAATCAAGTTGATTGATGCCACTGCCATTCTAGTGACGAGAGTACTCGCCGGTAGATAGTGTGGTGGATTGTGGTGAGCGCGCGGTGATGCGCCGAGCTTGCTGCTGGCATCTTGGTGAAAGGCAACAAGTTCACGGTCTGATGTGTGATGCGAAGTGAGTGATCCCGTTGCGCGACCAGTGGAGCGGTGGTCTGCACTCTGCACATCGTGGGCACTGGTTGTCCACGTTAGCCACTTGGGGTGAGGAGAGGCGCGCGTTGGCCAATCTAATCGGCAGTGGCTGCCGCGCGGACACGCCGAGTACAGTCTGTAGAGAGCACACCACGACACAGCACATCTGCCGTCTCGATCGGCATCGCCCGGCGATGGTCGTCTGCCTTGGTAGCATCGCACCACCATCGGCATCACCATCCTCACCACCACTGCCTACTCCGCTACACTCACCATGTCTCACTTTCGATGGCTATCCATCGCCCACTGTGACGTCTTCTCGCCTATGTGATTTTTCCTCTTCACATAACTCACCTCGCTAAAGTTCCTCATCAGTTACTACTAAAGATTCTCCCAACATTTCTCGAGTCGATGGTGTTTTGCGTCGTGTTTCTCAGTGATTGAGCCTCTTGAGTAAATTGTTTCTTGGTGATCATCTCACGAGAGAGAGGGATAAAGCGAGAGATGCAAATCTGATTAACTCGAGTTGATTTGCTAATGGAGAATCATCAAGCCTTGTTGAAGTGCCATTAACTAGAGCAGCTGATGATGGTGGTGACGACGATGATGATCGATCCGCTGGCATCACTGCGCCACCACTACCACGACTACTGTTGTTGCCATTGCCTTGCTAATTGCACCATCATTGCTTTGTTTTGATCATTGCCCCAAGTGGGAACCGATAGGCACAATGGCCGATTTCGATGTGATCCGTGACCGAACACTACTCTTCTTTCTTGACCATCTTATGGGCAAGGGTCAGCCACGCAGTTTACATGATCTTTCGTGCCAGTTCGGTGCTAAAGGATTCACCAAGGAGATGCGCCAAATTGCCGGTGGCAGTCAAGCGGGACTCAAAAAATTCCTCTCACAGTTTCCCTCGCTCTTTACCATCGATGGCGACAATGTTTGCAACTTTTTTTATTTTTTTAAATTTATAAAATTAAAATTTTTTTCTGGTATCACAGGTTCTGATAACTCCGCTGACAAGTCAACAGAATGGTTTCTCTAGCCGAGATTATACCCGAGAGACGATTGAGTTTTTCACCGATAAGCTACACACCTACGGAGTTGCAGAGGTCCCCTTGAAGAGTCTGTTTGGACACAGGTCGCAGGCTTCGTCCGAGGTGCGTCATGTCTCGGGCCAAAACGTGAGCGAGTTTCGCGCCTTCCTCGAGACTCATCCCTCGGTGTTTGTGGTGCGTGACAACTATGTGGTGCTCAAGTCGGTGCTCGACCAACTCGAGCAAGATGGCTCTAACGCGGAGTCGCTTAAAAGGATGCCAGAGGAGACCACTCTTGATCCATATCTCATGCAGAGGTTGGTGAACGAACTCGAAGAGACACTGTTCGCACTGAGCGAGAAGTACTCGGACAAGGTATCCATCGACTTTCTCTTCAACGCCATTCAATCTAAGGAATCACTTCTGCCATGGGACAACTTTGTCAAGGTGCCCACTGATCTGATCACCTTTCTTCACATGAATTCGCGAATCTTTCTGGTGCAATCCAACACCGTCAGTTTGACACCGGAGCGAGTGCAACTTTTGAAGGAGAAGAGATCAACGCCAACGAATCATCTTGAGACAGTGCCAGCCACAAACGCAGCCAACCACGAGTCTAGTCAAGTTGCCTCTTCTCGGCCATCACATACATCGACACCTCTGTCCGATTCCGTGCAATCATCATCATCATCACTCTCAAAGAATCGGTCAACACCCGTACTCACCTTCAAAGAGCGCATCAGGTCTCAGATTATCAAAATCGTATCGCAACAAAACAAACCACCAGATTCACGCAATTATAACTCAAATAGCATTCAAGAGGATATCTCGCCTAACGCCGACAGTCCCTATGATAGTCTTGATTTGCAACAGTTGAGGCCGAAGATAGTGGTGAAAAATAAGGAATGTGAAATGATTGTCGAGGATATCATGAACAACTGCACTGAAGTAGCTTTCGATCTCGAAGGTATCAGTCTCGGTCCTACCGGAGAGGTGACTCTCGTTCAAATTGCATACGTTTACTCACGGGATATTAAGGAACCACTGCGGAATCAATCGCCGCACATAGTCTACTTCGACGTCTTTCTCAATCCAAACCTGATTGACTCGGGTCTAAGGCGGTTGTTGGAGTCGGAAAAGATAGTGAAGGTGAGCCACGATGTGCGCACCAACAGTGTCTCACTCTACCACAAGTTCAACATCACTCTTCGCAGCGTATTTGATACCCAGGTGGCACATCTCGTGTTGCAGCAACAATCCACCGGCAAGCCAGCTTACAAGCCTACCAAGTACATTTCGGTGTTCACACTGTCCACCCTCCACGGTGGGCCCAACCTCAATCCCAAACTGAAAGACAAACTGCACAAGCACACACGAAAGGATTACAAGTTCTGGAAGAATCGACCACTGACCGATGAGATGTTACAGTTTGCTATGATTGACATCTTTGCAGTGATGACCGTGTATCACACGATGCGTGGCCAAATTCGGGCTGAGTATGAACCTCTCTTCGAGCAGCTGGTCTACGAGTCCATCTTTGCCTATATTCACAGTGATCAAATCAAACAAATCAAGCGACAGCGCAAGTTTGAGATGGAACTAACCGACTTGAAGCTGAAGCTGTTCAACAATGACAAGAAGAAGATTGTGCTAAGTAATCGTGAGATTCGTCTATTAAGGTTGGTCTCTGTCGACTCTATTATTAGTTTGGTACTCATTGTTTTCATACTCTCACCAGGTACATTGACCTAACCGACGAAATACGAAACAAGATTGAGGGTCCACAGAATGTAGCGAAGAAACTGAAAATGTTTGAAAGTCGCCGACGAAACGAGCAGGACTTGGGTGAGTCGGCCAACGGGGACCAAGAGACCAACGGACACAACGGGAGTAATGGGCATTCGGAGAGCCGGGTCGAGATCAAACTGGCCGATCTCACCGATAGCGATCTCGACGAGGATGAGGAGGAGGAAGAGGTGGACACCACCGAGGAGTCGATCAACTCGTCGATCAAATCCAGCCTTTCCAATGATAACCTCCTGAAGCCGAGTTCGGGCACCACTCGATGCCACTGTGAGTGCCACCAGAATGGAAGCAAAGTAGAGAACCGTGCCAAGTGGGAGCCATCCAGCACTACCAACACTACCAGCAGCATCAGTCAATGTGATATCTCAACGCAAACCCTCTCTACGGGAGACATTGTCATCACCAAGATCTACTTCAATGATGGCACCGAACAGAACGATTGCAGCCAGATTTGAGACCTCACCTCTACACCTTCTATACCCATCTAATCTCAGTGCCTTTCCTTAAGCCATCTGTGAAACACTCAACCAATTGTGAACGGAGTGCCTTAGCCAGCCGCATTGCCTTCTAAACCCAAACAACTTTATCCAATTTGGCATTTTAGATTTTAGGATTCAACCTAAAGAACAAACAAAAAAATTTGAATCAATTCCTAAAATATAACCTACTAAAATTCAAATTTTTGGAGTGATCCACACACATACATACTCGTTTGACTGCATTTTTTGTATAAATAACTTTTTCACTGGTTTTACAGTTGTTTTTTTTGCAATAATTTATTTAATAATAATTTTTTTCTTATTACAATTGAATAATAATAATTTATTATTTTAAAATAAATAAAATAATTTGTAAATATAAAGATTTGAGACAAAGAAGAGAATCGAGTTTATATGTACAAAAAGAAATGAGAGAGAGAAAGAGCAATAGAAAAAGAGCCTAGGGTGGAATCACTAGATTCAAGTATCACACCATCAAGGTTGTGTGTGGTCGGTGGTGGAAGATGTGTAGATCATAACTCCTCTCGAACGTACTTGGGTTTGAGCTGCTCGATCCGTACGATGAACTCCGCCTTCTCGATACATCCATCACAGACTTCGTCCCAGTCAGAGAGAATCTTCTTCAAGTCCTTCACGCGCAGCTTCTTGAGATCCACTGTCTTTAAGTCGATTGTTTTCTCTGTGGTGCCGAAAGAGCCAAGTAAACAATCAATCCAATAGATCAATAAAAAAAATAAAAGTAATAACAAAAGAGCTAACTCAAATCTTACTTAAACATTATATTGATTATCTATTCTATTATTTATTAAATTCATTTACAATAAAATATAATTTTTGATTTTTTCTAAAATATTAAACAACAAAACTTACCATAACGAAGCTCGCAAATCTGTGGATCTTTCTTCATAAGTTTCTCACAAATCTTCTCCGCCGGCATGCTCCAGCTGAGGGGCTTAGACATCTCGCCCAGAATCTTGGTAGCCGATTCCTCCAAACCACCAATATAGTAGCACTAAACAAATAGATCAAAATTTAAAATGATTGCAATAAAAACCCCGAAATTAAAGTTAAGAAAACCTAACTTTTAATTTGAAATAAACAAACACAAGTAGAAAAAAATAGAAAAAACCATGCAAAACTTACAAATCGATTTTCTGCCTTCTTGGTGTCTAAACAAAACTCACGGAAGCGCTGCTCAATTTGCTCTGGTATATGCTTCTCGGCCGAGGTCAATTTGTTGGACAGCTTGTTAATCACTCCGACGCATACTGTAATAAATAAAAAAGAGTTTTAATAGTACGGAATTTATTGTCTCTGTCTTGCAAGAAAAATAATACCTTCACATTTGCCTTCACGCAACGCATAGGAGAGATGGGGCGAGGCGAAAAGAAAGGCAACAACGTAGAGCAACATCTTTGGTTTTGGGGTGTGATGGAAGAGCACCGTAGATTCTGGTGATCCTAGCGAGATGAAGATTGCTCGGGTCTAGTTGTAGTGAGATGGTAACACGAGCCGGTTCACAATTTTTTGGATAGTTTCAGTGTGTAGTCCACTTGCAGTGTGTATGTGTGATATGTGGACGTGCCAGTGGAGTGGGCAGCAGAGCACAACCAAGCGCTTCTCGCTGTTGTGGCACGCGCTGATTGGCTGATGGGATAGAGGCGCATGCGCACTTCTCCACTACCGGCTTCGGCATACAACTCTACAATGCAGACGTCTACGGCACTAATAAATCACATTTCGTGACTCTCATTGTCACATTTCGCAATTCATCGCTTGTTGGTATTTACCTCTTAAGCATTAAAATTAATGTATCTAAATTAATATGTTTTGTTTTTTAAATTGACTTATTATCAATTGAAAAAAAAACATTTTTAAATTGGATTTTAAAAAAGTCTATTGTAAACGGAGTCTGCTTTGCAATCGTGACTTCTTTTATAAAAGAATTATTATTTTTATTTTTAGTACAGAGAAGACTCGATTGGTTGACAACTCGCTTTTCTTGACATTTTTATATAAAGTGGCTAAAACGAACAGTATTTTATAATTTAATTAGTGTATGTGCATGTGTTTGAAGTGCTTTTCTAGACTCGCATTGGTTTACAAGCAGTGTTGAGTTAACAACAGATTAGTCCCTTCTGTTTCAGTGCAAAGTGTTCACGTGATTGTTCGAAAGTTTGCACTGCCAAAGTGGTGGCTGTTTCGATCAATCCGCTGTTAACTCATGACTGTTTACAAGCCTTTCTCCCACACTGTGTTAGGCAGGCAGTTAGGTACTTACTGTATTATATTTTTTCAAACTAGCTTTTACAGCCCGGTGTATTTGAATAAATTTAGGTGAAAAATAACAAACATAAAACGATTAGAAATTTACTAATCTAGCTGATTAAACTGGC
>WURS02118107.1:0-22894 GCA_011762765.2 Rhinocypha anisoptera | reverse complement strand
TATATAAATATAATATATTATATATAAATATTATATAATTATATATAAATAAAATATATAAATATTATACCAATAGAGTTGACGACTACGATTATTAAGCACCACCTCATATCGAGGGAAATTGCAATTGGAAAATAAACCACATGGGGGATTCGATCCCAAGAACTTTGGGTTAGTCGGTAAGCGCACCATACTCTAACCTAGTGCAATCTAGTATTTACGCATAAAATGAAAAAAAAGTCAAAACATTGTCGGAGGTTATCGTTGAATTACCTTTTTATTTCCCATTCTACAACTGTTGTAAGAGGAGATAGCACTAGATATTGCACCTTAATTTTTTTTTAATGTCCAATCGGGTTATTTTTTTATGGTTATGCCTTAACCCACATTCCTACTAGTCGCGTATTTGTGTTCTTCCATGCAATCTATCTTGCATTAATTACACTATCTCGGCTTCCACTGAAGGTAACAAAAATAATGTCTTCACAATAGTAGTACAAGTACCAACTGTCATCTTATAGCACAAATGAAACGTAATGGTTCCAAAGGATCGAGAACGAAATCGCATGGCTGTAATCCGCAAACTTTTGTAATGTGAATGTCACTTTTTATTTACAGTAGTAACATTTCTATAATATGCCAATAGAGAGGCTATTTTTACTTTCTTTCGACTATGGTCTCACATTCACATAAATAACTTACGTCTGTTTCCATGGCACTTTTGTGGCTTCAAACTGTAATGTTGGACTTACGGCTAATGGCCAGGAGATCGGGAAGTGCCCTGGCCAACTCTCTAGCGGTAAATTACCACACAGTTGCGTAAGTAGCTAAGTTGGCCTATGGGTTTCATGCTTTAAGGCATTATACTCAAATCAAGAGAAAAATGGAGAAATGTAAATCAATACACTTTAATACAGTAGTATGTTACACATGAACAAACGTATAAAATGCTAAAAATTCAATTTATAAGTGAGATAATTTTATGGAGGAAATGATTAGCACTTGGTTCTTTCCCACAATTTGTTTTAAAAAATAGGAGAGATATCCTTGTAAAATATATTTTATTAAAAGCGCAAAATTCTAACAATTTCCTGTTGATAAGTCTCGCCTGAAATCACTCGAAAAATTTAGTTTCATTGAAATAAATAGCTTAAAGTAAAAAAAATGAGTATCAGAGGGAAGATTGTAGGGTTACAGTCAGTCAATACTTGATTTAAAATTAATGGGTTTTCGCCTCAAATTTGTAGAAAATCATATTGATATAAAACAAAAATTTACTTTATTCCAACCGAAATGTAAAATGTACTCCAGTTTCAACGGTTAGGCCCATCACCATGGAGGAACTAAGCGTTGAAAGGAGTTGTAGCGACTTAATTTTGGTAGTACCTAAGGCAGTTTTTTTCCTTTTGTAATCGAATTGAAAGACTGAAGATTAAGATGATATCTAATATACTTTTCCTCAGTCGGTGAATTTTTTAAATAATAGCTGTTATCAAGTTTACACACTACCGCGACGGTTTTATTTCTTTTGATCATAATTAACAACTTATAAGTTTAGATCGGTGGTATTACGAGCTCGTCGGATGTTGTACGTACTCAATCGTGAAATCGTACTCTGTTATCATTTTAAAACTTGCCCTAAATAGTTGGCTGGAGTGTTTACTGTAACAAGGATACTTGCTGTCCTTTCCACTACATACTGGCGGCGTTACTTGATGGGAGTGTTGTCACCATAAATCGCTAAGTCGCAGTATCGTGAGCGCTTGGTTTATTCGTCTAGAGTTTCTGCGGGGTGAATTTTCTTGGCATTATCAGGATCTTCACGCGGTTTCTAACGCGCCCTCGAATATCCGCCCTGTGCGCACAGATATAGGTCAAGGTTTCGGAAAGGTTAAACGGGTGATCGTTCTCATCTTCGAATGTTATTATTTTCATCCTTGAACTTCCGGGGAAGAAAGTGTGCGAAGGGATCATCGGTGGTCACCTTTGTTCACCTCCGTGAGCCCGAGGAAAATGAAACGTCATGTTTTCTGCGGAAAGCAAGGTTATCTAATCAGGTTGTAGACTTTTATTTGAGTCCACATATGATTCAATCATATGGATAGAAATGGTTAGGATAGAATCCACTTTTGGAGGATAGTAGCCCGATTTATTTCCTCACGCGGTGTGATGCCACACCCAACAAGGACACTGTCGAGCTATGCGTACTGCCTGTGATGTTGATGGATAAAAAAAGACATCGCCCTATTCTTATTCCTATTGCCAATCGTACGCAGAATTTGAGACTTCTTTATAAATATTTCCCGCGACAGGGAGGAAGTGGTAAAACTCAAAATGCTGCCTTAGTTGCGGGGTCAAAAATCGGACTTTTCACCGCTTTTCACCTTATGTACTCATCGAATTTCACTAATTTAAATATTGAACACAATGGACGAGTAGTCTCCTGTGAGCGCAATACATGATAAATGCGTCGTAAGACAAACGCCGGAAAAGGCCGACAACGTATATTTAAAGAGGGTTGAAGTCAAATTGAACTTGTTAAAATACAGCAGGGTCTTCATTTTCTGAAGTGAAGACGACCGGGCTAGGGTGGTATAAAAACGAGACATTTTTATATCTATAAAAATAAATATGTTAAGCATTTAATCACGAAAAATAGCTTTTCAAAAGGAAATTTATTGTCACATCAGAGAAATTCTCTTAAAATATTTATCCTTACTAACCTGTGGGTCTTAGTTATAATATCCGAACAGTTATCTGATAAACGGCAGATCTATCATATACGTCTCTGCTGCTTTCTGAGAAAATTCTGACCGTAGAGACGAAGGATGACATGGGTGAGGATATATATCGAAGTGGTTAGAAAAGGGAATGGGTAAGTTAAAAGTGCAAGGCAAACGGTACGTAAGGGACCTCTGTGATACGGAAAAACGGCAGCGCGGAAGATGAGATAGCACGGAGTTGCAAGTTTTGCGAGAAGGACATATGAAATATTCCATGTCATTCGTGATATGTAAAATAACCACTTAATTACTATCGATATTAGAATGAGTAAAGCTGGGAATGACTGTTTCTATTTGTTATGTTGCTATATGCTTGTATGTTGCTATATATTTGTATAGTTGCTATATGATATAGCATTGAATATATAACATTCAGATACAACTGTAGATCATCCGAAGTCCCTCTCAAAATGTGAATTCATTAAAAAGTAAGGCAAAAATGTGGAATTTTGTCATTGCATACTAGCTTGCGTTTGGATCCCTGCGATTGGGGCTATTGAGGAACAGCCACATTTCTGAGATGACGTACTTGGTATCTTGTTCCCGTTGTGATCCCAAATAATTGACTTCGAGCGTTGATTTTTACGGCATATCTGTCTGGTTTGCGCACGATTCATGCCCTATGTAGGAATTTTATCTTTGAAAAGCATGTTTTGTAAATATAGAATGAGGTATATTACTAAGAACTATTCAATTAAAAAACCTGTAATAAGCCTAACTTACAGGGAATATATGATTACAGCCCTCGTATTTAAAAGGAAGTCTTTTAGGCATTCGCGTTATAATTGTTGCCATTTCTTGTGAGAATAACAAAATTAATATTTAGTTTCTCCTGATAATTTATTAATAAAAAATGTCTTCAGAAGACGAAAAAGGAAAACCGGCTGAGAAATATCTCGACTGAAATTCGACGATGTTTCCAGACTTAGAGTTGAACATTGGTTTCGACCTCAACTCGATGTCCACCTGCGACCAAATTATTTATCCGAAGATAATGTTTAGATCATATTCAAATTATGCCCTGAGTTAAAACAAAGGTCAAAGTTAAATTAAACATAAGGGGTTTCATATCTCACTTTTTAGTCATCCTCCAGCTACATAGAATGTTGCTTCTAAAGTCAGCATTTAAGGTCTAAATTAGAGGTTATGACTTCCTTCCAGGCTTTCCCTTCAGCCGTAAATTGACCTCATTTCATTTAGGGAAGTCATTTAAATAATTAAAACTTTTAAAGAAACAATGAAATATTAATTGGCGTCATTTTTCCTTAATCTAAAAAATCCAATTTCTGTTGCAAACTAACCATTCTCGCGTTTAAGCAAGAAGAGATAACCCACAGTAATCAACACGAAGGTTGATACGTTGAGTGAGGATAGAGCTCACCTAGTACTAAGCCCACGGTGTGTGGAAATTCACACATCTGGTTAGAGGAGCCTGTTCATTTCCCTGTGCCGCCTGTGGTTTCCCACGAAGATGTGGTACCCGAAAAATCACTCATCTTGGGTTTATATGGTGTCCGGAGTCATCACCGGGTCTCGAACCCGGATCTCCCTGTTAGTAGCCAAGTACTCTACCCACTGGGCTACCACGACCTCCAAGAATAGATAAGATTTAAAATAAAACTTCCACGAAAATTATTTTATTTATCAAATTATTTTATTGGAAAAAAGCGAAGTTTTATTTTTAATCTTATCTATTATTAGGTATAATTGATTTCCACAAAGTATCGGCCTCTACTATTAACATTGTTCTCGCGTTTTTCGGCAACAAACTTGATATTTAACCAGCAAGTGAAGAAATCCCAAGTCGCGCTTCTGTTATCTCGGAAATGTTGCTGAATATGAATTATACTGCAGCCTCTATTAGGCCAACTATCTAACCCCTTTGATCATATGCCCCTTACCTACGTAATGCGCTGAGAGCCCTGGAGCCGAAATTCAGCCACTCAGGAGGAAACCAGAAAACAATCAAACAACCAACAACAGCACACAGACGGGATTTGAGCAACAGTTTTCCGGGCCAAGAGAGAGAGAGAGAGGGTCGGTCAAATTTCCTCGTGGAGGCGTTCACCGGAAATTACGGTTTAACCGCACGCTTATCAATCATCCTATCGCTTATAACACTCTGTGGATCTTTGCGGCGGAACATCAATTAGGCTCTCTCTCACTCCGCGGCCGGCTTAACAAGCCTTCCCGATTTGCATTCAGCGGAGACGCTCAAAAGGGAGGGCTCCTATGTAAGGTCGAAAGGGTCATTAATGGTGCCCATCGCTTCCCATCAGTCCGAAATAGTCATTTCTGCGATTTCAGCAAGGCCACGTTGATGCGTATTTATATATTCATCCGATTGCTATTCTAGGGGTTTTCATATCACGCGATACTGTTTTTTCCCAAACACCTGGCGACGTGAAACGTGTTATTACTCTCGACGTTTTAGCGCACGTCCAACGAGTCTGGAATTTATCATAGGCTGTATTTTTTGGTAGGGTGTTGAATAATTTTTTGTCCTTCAGTGGTATCCTTCACTAGAATATGCCCTCTATGATGCCTAACGCATTGAAAACCTTTAATTAACGAATGTTACAGAACCGAGAAACGCAATGTGTTATCAAGCATCAAGTTTGGTAGCGAGTGTTGTATTATTTAAAAAAAAGAATTTATCTCTAGGGGAACCTAGCAAAAAATATCATAGGTATATTTTTCATACATTTTCTTTTTTTGAGCAAAGGCAGAGGCATTTTATGCCGTAAAAGTAAAGCTTTTATATATAATGTCATATTGTTTTTCACTGTGGAAAAGGTTTCAATTTGACATTAATTATCTAGTGACAAGTTCTTCAAAAAATTAGAATAACTTGCTAAAATTACATTCTTCCACTTAACATTTTCTTTACTGGTACGACCCGGATTTCACGGTACTACTATATCAACGATATAAATATTCGATAATCCATGGAGAATATTTTGAAGCATATCTGTTTTTAAAGGCATACGTACAGTACTAAACTTGTCGAACTTTATAAATTTTGGAAGTTTTCAATTATATGTCCCCTCAATCTATACTGTAGAAATGTTATGTCAGGATAAGTGAGAACAAATTAATTCTCGCAAATTTGCCAATTGCTGATACAGGGTTGATTTCATTGCAGAAATGTTTGTCATCCTGATGTCATATTCGCACGTTCATATCTATAAAGCGCCATCGAAGGACACGAAACACAAGATAGTTTCTGCTTTCTGTGTCTTTCAGCCTTTACTGATTGAAATATCGCTGAAGCATATCGGAAATCATGCCATTCTACGCCATCTGTAGTATTTTATATAGAATCCTGAGGTGTTTCCCCATTCTGAACATTATCAGCAGTATCAGCAAATTTTTCCTTTTTGTTGAACATGCAGAACGTCAAAATTAAAATCACGTTCATGGTTGGAACTAATTAGGTTCTGTGCCATTTTGAACGATGAATCGCCTGATGCCGTTCCGCTATTATGTTCCTTGATACGTGATGCAAATTTCCTCCCTGTTTGACGTATATAAGTTGCGTTCTCACATCTTATTTTATAAAACTCCCAATTACTCTCTTTTCCAATTATGTCTTTGTGTGAGCTGAGGGATTTCGATAGTGTGGAGGGAGTATAATGATCCTGAAAGTGAATTAGAATCTCGGATTTTAAACAGACATTTAAATATTTTTGATGGTGCTATTCCAATCACTGCAGTATCCCAATTTACCCCACTTTCATTACCCTTAGCCGTTCCCCCCCTACCTCTTACCATCAAATAACAACCAACACTCCTACTGAGAACATGTATATAAGCTGTCACTTTTATATCTTTTATGTAGTTGTACCTTACGATAACGGTGTACCGTCAAAAACCGGGTCGTACGAGTAAAGAAATTGTTAAGTGGAATGGTGTAAATTTATTATGTTATTTTAATCATGAAAAACTTCGACAGCATCACACCTGAATCTTCCAAATATATTCTTCAAAATCTATTGACAGTACTACAATTAGCTACATTTGTTAAATCCGCTTTTGTTATTTGGTTGGAAGAAAGGCGTTATCTAGTGTTTGTAACAGTCGGCGTTTAAAATACGTGCGAACATACGTAAAATAACGTATACTTGTAGGAATTACGTACATGAACAATCGAGGTATGGAATATAAGGATTATGTTGCCTAAACTACGTGAATGATGCTAGTTATGTATATGAAATCAAACCCTGTATATGATGATATTTTTTGGGTATGTAAGTCAGGATATACCGTTATGCCCGAATGAGAGAACTGATGGTTGGTTGAGAACTAATGGTTAAGAGAAGAAAGCACATCTTCATTGCTCGGTGTTCCTAGGAGTTTTGATTGTGGTTTTTAATCTTGGTACATTGGGAAAGCAGGAATGATGTATAGCGGCTGGGGCTGAAAAATATTTCACTCATGGATATTCTGGCGAAAGAATAATCAGTTGTTGGAATCAAAAGGGTTGCAACAGGGAGAATGGTGGGGTGTTTTCGGAGCCTTTCAATTGAATAATAATTATGCACATTCTGTGAATGCAAGCGTGGAAAAAGTATTATTTGTCTCGAATTAATTTATTCCTTTGTATGCACGGAAAATCGGTAATTACGATCCAGAAGCGTGGTTGATTTCATTTTGTATGATGGCAGGTTGAGATACTAGTGACATAAATGCAATGTAAAATTTCTGGAACGTGAAACAGTCGACCTTTTCTGACTTTATGATTGAATCATGATAGAAAATGAGTAATAAGGAAGATTTTAGCACAGAAACGAATCAGAGTAAAGTGGAATAGACACTATGTATACGAAAATATAGTATATCGTAAAATAGGAAAATAATACTTTATAAATATATCATATTTTATAAACATACATCTTACAAATACATCTTAAAATAAAACATATAATGCGATGCGAGAGTTTTCCCGAATGAATATTTGAGAATCGAAAGTTGCTTGGTAGGATGTAAAGGTTAAGATATTTGTAAATGAAAAGAAAAGTAAAGAAGATTTTAACTAAAGGCGAGAGACGTCAAAAGACAACTTATGAATTATTAAGTTCTAAAAATCTCCATAAGACCAAAGTGAAAAGAACAAGTGATTAAAATTAGTACAAAAATATACGACATATTGAAATCTTAATAACGAGATTCAATGGGTATATTGGTAACACTAAATTTCAAAATATGATATTGATTGGAAAAAGTCGATTTTTGTCAAGCATTTCATTCTTAAGGTCCGATAAGTTCATAAAGAGTTGAAATGAAATCTCATGTATCGTAAATACATTTTTAAATACGTTATTTTTATATCCGAGGTTATACAAAATGTATCAAGATTTTGTTATACGTATAGATATGAAGATTCTACTAACCCACCGTTATTACTGATAGATGTATCATGTTGAGTCCTAGGAATTGCAAGGGAGAGGTGCATTATGTTGAAGAAACGTTTTGTTAATGGTATATGAAACCATTAAAGATTAAGAAGGCAACCACTAGAGCTCATACAAATGTATTTCTTCTCACCTAATTGTTATAAAGTGAATCTTTTTATCTCAAAATAAGTATGAGATCCGATTAAATACCTACAAGTACGGTTTTTCGTGCATTTTCCCAGTTTAGTACTTTTGAGAAGATTCTCAGTCTTAAGTCTCAACCACCAGATATCGGAGAAGAATGCTTTAATTACTGTACCACGATACTGTAATTTGAAAAGGACGAGAAAGTCAGGGGTGAAGGGTGCTCATACAATCCCTTATGGCGAAAAATATTAATTTCATTAATGGGATAGGGAGCCTTGAGGCGGACGTGAAAGAATTGCGAAAAAGTTGAAATTAATTTAATATCCTGGGGTATTTTGTTGGGGAAACCAAAATCAAATAAAATTGGAAGAGAGCACTGGGGAAATAGAAATGGAAAATGTAACAGTCTAGGAAAAGAAATGAATTTCGTCATAGTTATCTGTTACTTTTTTTCTCTTCCATAATAATAATTCTTTCTTTCTATATTACCGGTACTTTGCGGCCCTCAGTGAGAAAAAAATAAAGAGTGAGTGCCTTGGGCTATTTTAATTAGTTCCATTTCCCTGGCCGTGGTTTTTCCGTTGTCGCCGCGAAGGAATTATTGAAGAACACATCCTGATTGGGGGGGGGCTGAGTAAGGGTACTTTCAACACCCTCCTGTCTCCACCGTTGTCTCTCCTATCCCTAAAGCCTTTTGCCTACTTTTCTCGCCATCAAATTCCCCCCCCCCCCCCAAATCTCCCGAAGCATGACGTCACCCGCTTTGGTAGGTCCTCTTTCGTTCGACCTTGTAAGGACATCCTCCAGCCGCCGCTTCGCTCACCCCCACGTAGGGGCGAATCATGCGGGAGCACGAAGAGGGGGAGGCATTATGATCCTTTCTCCCTTCATTCCACGAGACCGTCTCCCCGCTCCTTCCTCCCACATCCCCGCATTCTTCCGCTAAACGTCATCCCACCCGTTCTCCCTCCAGTGTCCCACGCTCCCTCTCACTCCCCCTTTTGTGGCTCGCCCTTATCCGCTCCCCCCCCCTCTCTGCTTTTTCATCTCCCTCACCTTATGATCCTTTGCACAATCTTCCCAAGCTAAATCATATTACCTAGCCAAGGCAAGAATGTCAATCTCGTGATTTGTGAGGATAAATCTAAACCAAATTTGTTGAGTAATGGGGTGAGAATCTTTGTTGCGTGTCCCATTTTTTTAGGTTGATTTATTGAAAAAGTTTGTTTCGGTTAGAAAATAGATTTTATCATACCTCTGGGTTTTGGGTTATAAAAACACTAAAGGTATAGGTTAATTAAATATTCCCAGTCGGTTATTGGCATGAGGTAAAACGTGGGATTAAAATCAGATTGAATATCATCTATGTAGAAATGGATTATAATCATGACATTCTCTTTCGTAACTGGTTAAATGAATGAGGCAAAGGCTTTTGGTTTATTTTAATAGCTTCAAAATAAAATATTCGTATGCATTAAAAGCGGTAAAGATATCATATGCCTACATTAAAAACATGGAAGTGAAATAATTAAAGTTTTCATTGTTGGTTCAAGACAAGTTCAAATTTCTTTTTTTAAACAGAGAATTGTTTGTCATTACAGATTTATGCATAGATTTATTTATTTTTTATCTTTATGTCCTGTATAGTTAAAAATAACCTGATTTACAATGCGAGTGTACGGTATTTACGGAAAACCTTGTCAAAATACTCGAACCATTAACATTTAGGAATTTTGCTCCTTAAGGGAAAATGTAGGTTTGGTGTAACTCTATGTTCATTGTTGTTTCTCTTGAATAGAATAGCAATTCCTATTATGAAATTAATAGAGTGTGATATAGGGACTTAGAAAAAAAACAGAAATGGCGGAACAAAAGAAACTAATACTTATTTTTTCTAATTGCGCAAATTAATTACTTTTTCTATGAAAGTGTGCTCTATTGCCATTGTTTGTTTACTCATATGATTCAATGGTTACTTTGATTTTATTTATTCAAATTCATCGAATCAGCTTAACATTTTTGTACATATCGTTACATTTTTTCTTTTCTACATAGTCTTATAATAAGCATGTAAACGCTGGATTTTCATATAAATCCCTGTTTGGTTTTCCATTCACAAGGCTTCCTTTGCAGATATAAATGCGGTATTCATATTCCATTCAGCGTCATGTGCTGAAGTTCCCACGCCTATGAGGGCCGCACACGCGAAATTTTATTCCCATGAATGTTATGGCCTATTATTTCATCGTCGGTAAAATTCATTTTGAACAGTTAAATGGATAATGAGAGCATATTTGGCCCTAAACTATTCATGAGATTTCCGCCGATACCGCACGTCTAAAGCCATTAAGACCACGCTAACGTACTATCCACATAGAAACTGATGAGCCTTATTTTTGATACCTGAAAGTATAAGAGGACATATGAAAGGCAAAATATTAAGCGGAGTGAATTAGAAATCTTGGAAATTGTTTTAAGTGGATGAACAGAAATTTTACCTTTAATTTAATTCATTTTAAAGTAGCACTATGACGTGTCATGACTATTTCATTTCTAGTAATTATAATAATTAGTCTCGTTTGTCTGACTCCAGATAACGTCTAAGTGGTATGATAGGAATATCTAGTTGATTTAGACATGCAGGTCAAATTACAAACACTATTTTATTTTTACTATAATTTATTTCGTATTTTTATTCCAATGGCGGAAATATGACAATAAAAACAAAAAAAAATTTACTCCGAATATAAAATTAATAGCGTTTGGTATCAAATTGTTTGGAACCCATTCTTTCTAAGGTTACGCTGTAACCTTTGAAAGAATGGGTTCCAAATGTGATTCAATATTAGATTTACTCAATTATATTTGATGTCATAAAAAAGTTTATTGGTAAAATAAGTACGACATCTAAACTACAGCATTCAACCCTAAGGTTGGATTTATAGGTGAGGATAGAGAGCTCACAAAGTACCAAGCCCTAGCAAACAAGGTGCAGGTCTTGTATTAAAGTAGTTGAATGATGATAGTCCTTTCCTTAATGTGATGAGTTTTCCGCAACTCTCCACATTTTCCTTTCAAATATTATTATAATATTATACAGCATTGTATGCCTCTCTTTTGGCAGAATTTTACGGTTGCATACAATTTTTGACTTCAACCATTTATAAACTAGTGCTTTGATCCAATACGAATAGCTAGTCCGTGCTGAGAGTGAAATCAAAACCGCAACCTTGGGTTAATCTTTGAGCGCGGTAACCACCTGACTAATCCGGACGGCCAGTGTTATCTATCCCTCTGACTAAATTATCCTCAGTACAATCCCCTTTTCCTTTTGACATTTTGGTATTTACTTCTCTTCATGCTGCGAAGCACATAATCTACAGGTGTACTAAAGGCCTTTTACGTGTATGTGTTTAGATGATGAAATTTTCTTTAGAGGAATCCTTTATCCTTGCTACATTTGGTGTAGTAACCGGGTATATTAAATAAATATAAACTTGTTAGTACTAATGATGATTTTATGATCATATAGCCACTGCATTTTGTATTAGATGTTCCTAATATTACCCAAATTTCTTTAAATTATAACTCTCTCCACAACGGCATGTATTTATAACGCATTTTGATTTAAAATGATTAAATTCTATATTTAGAAGTTAAAAGATAGCAACTAGCAACGAATTTTTGCAAAATGAAGCGGTATGAATAAAAAATTGAAATATATTAATAATTAATCTAGGTTAAAGTTTTCGGTTACTAAGTGGAGCTGGGAGACAAATTTATTTTGCCTATAACGAATAAAGTGAAAAAGACTCATGACGAAAAATATCACATTTTTCTCAAAATCACATCACAAAATTTCTATTCATTCAAATGTTTGTATACAAATATTTTTTGGCAGCGTAAACTTCCTTTTTTTACGATATGATATACCTCACACCTTAAAGAGTGCAGCTGGTCGGGAATCATTGGAAAGCATTAGTGAAAGGACCTTTTAAAATTGTCAACCAATTTTTGTATGTTATGCGGCTTAGTTCTAAATGGTTAAAGGTTAAAATTTTATCAATTTAATCAAATGGATTTAATGATGACCTCTAGGATTGAATATGTATGTATAGCTCTATTCACGTATCCACTCCTGGTACGCTGCATCGTGTTCAACCGGGATCTCCAGAATCGACCCCGTCGTCTCTTTCTGAGCCAAATTGGATTCACGGAAGTTTGAGCTCGAGTCGCATTGCACAAATCCCATTCGTGAGCACTACGTTGCTGGCAAAACCGTCAGATGCGGCTATGGATACATTTTATTGTGAAGTGCAATCACGGGTAGCATCTCGCCTCTCGAATTCATTCGGGTCTACGGGCGAAACATCACACTCCATTGGCGAACCCCGTAATGGAGTGTCTCACATACGAGTGACCTGAAATTCGTTCTTGTTTCATGCTGTAGAATTCGTTACGTGTAAAACATTCAGTTAGGATTTTGCTACCGTCAGAGATGATATTGAATAATTAAATTTGGATAGACACTAACTAAACTTGAGTTATTTATTAACTTCATAAGTTGATAAATTCCTGTAGGAGGATTATAGATTGACATAAATCTGCTTATAACGTTTTTTTTTCAAATAGCATTTGCTACTAAGCTTTCTATAAGGTATCCAGGACTCTTCGACCAGCTTTTAGTGTTATAACTTTAACTGTCACCATTGCATAATTTGTGCAAGTCAGACATTTTTTAGGAAATTACAGAATATTTTGTAATTACTTCCATCCGCCTTTTCTTCAGCGGAATGTATGACATAAGTTATATGTTACAAATATCAGCGTTTATAAAAGTGTCGTATAACGGATGCAATGCGATTTTTTGTAGTTGAAAATATAGTTTAAATAAAATATTAATATTATCAATTTAAAAATAAAGAAATTTACCATTGTGACTGTCATTGTGAAATATATTTTGTGTGTCGAACTTCACATCGATTTAGCTTCTCATACTGCTTCGACCTGTTTCTCGGTTATAGGAAGTAATGGGCGAATGATGTTGGGCGATAAAGCATTCATATTCGGTATTTTTGTGGGAACGCATCTCCATTTGAGATTTTCTCATTGCTCTTGGGGTTCTAAACTTCCGGGGGAAGTTTTCCTCGGTGAGTTTCGCCGAATGCATTTGGTATTATGTACGGCCTTTTCGAATCCTTTTGTCTCGGCGGCTGAAAATTTATTGGTTGGGCTTCCGTCGAAGTTTTAATCTCATCCTGGTAAACGGTTGACCTATTTTCGGATTAACGATTTCCTTATGTGATTAATTTTCTCTATATGTGCATTTATGAGGTCATGATTTACGTAAAGACCTGTAGAGAGGTCGAGAATATATATTTTTGGTGCAGCAATCAACGTTGACCTGAGATAAAATATGAACATCAGAGATCCAATCGCCTGGGAGTAGCCAGGCAATGTAATCTTAGCATACATATGTAACTTTTGGCTAAAAATGTGTTACTTTTTGTCAGTTATTAATATGTAATTGATTAACATTGCCTTTTGGGTTGATCATTCCTGATTTATATTTTTCCATGAGTAACAGGAAATACATACGATCATTATGGCAATGAGGGCAAACGTTTTCGCAAAAGTCTTTGTACGTGTTTTAAAAAAATTCGATGTGAAAAGATGACAATCTTGGTATCTAGTGCACTCTTCTTAGTCACTTCTGATTGAAAATAGATATATTCATATATTATATATTGCAGGAAAATTTAATGGCCAAATGCACTTTGATAATTTATTTGCTTCGATTGACAAGTTTTTTAAATTTTATATAATTACATTTTCTATGCAGAATAACATGAAATTTCAAATTGTTATCCCATCTTAATAAATTGTGATACATTAGCGTTATCATATTCATGAATTTAGTGTATATTGTTATAATTAAGATGTTGCGAAACATTACGACAAAAGAGTTTACTTTTCGGCATAATTAATAACACTGGAAAACAAAGGATACGGATGTTATCTACAACCAAAGAAGTTATTTGTTATTAGATATTTTATTTTAACAATACAGGAATTCTCCTAATGAAAAGTAACTAATAATAAACTATTTTGTCTAAAATTAAAGCAATATTAACTTAACTCGTGCACACACAAATAGTCTGGGGAGGGGGGGATAGCATAAAAAGATAGCAATCTATCTTCAAAGATCGGTCTTGTGACGATAAGTGAGGAGTGAGGTTTCAAGTTGTAGCCATTTTTGCTGTTTGGCAACTTCCACTTGCGTTACCAAAACGTGGTTCCTTTTAAAATAGCCTTTCACATATCTGTCACCAAAACCTTTGCCAGAATCGTGTCTCCTTACGATTTCACACCCTTACAATTCAATAAATCTTCTTCATGATCATGATGTAACTCCTGTGATCTCTCACCCCCCCCCCCCCTTGGGATCGTGTCATTTTCATTCGGACAGCGACATTATTCGTAGCCATAACTATCGACATGAACAGTAAAATTACGTTCACTACTGCTAAAACTGGGAAAAAAACTGAATGCTCCGTGGTTTAAACTGACGTAATACGAACCTATTCCGGGAACTCAATAAAGACATTCGGTTCCTTTTTTATAATAATTTTATCTTAAATTAAATCGTGGATGGAATTGCAGCATCCGTTCTGAGCCGTAAAAATAGTGAAATGTTTACACTCATTCCAGTTTGGATGCATAATGGCGTTGAATTTGAGAACCTAATTACCTCTTTTCTTTTCCCCGTATTTTACAGTGAGTGATGGGGATTTTAGTTATCATTTCTTTCCACCTCTTCTCTTCCTCATGTACTCCTCCGCGGGGAGATTCAGAATTTACGCAATACACTGAGGGGTAGAAATAACGGCTATGCCTCTATAATTGTGATGCCTATGCGCATCCAACTGTATCACTGAGGATAGTTATTCTTTTTTACATTATATATACTTAAGCAGTTATTCCGGCAATAATAATAAGAAATAAATAAATATTCAGAGATGAATCCCTAATTTAAATAACAATCTATGTATTATTAAATTAGCTTGTTTCCGGGAAGTAGAAAGACTTAGTTAAAAATAAGTTTGAGGGCAGAAGTTGGAACATCTAAGGAATATTACTCATTTAGGTACAGTCATAAAAGAAAACGAAAATAGTATTATGAGTATTAATGGAAAAATCACCTTGCAAAAGAAAATATTCATCAACATTATGGCCTTAATAACAAGTCTTTTTCACTTTACAAAGTGAACATCGGACATATAGAAAAGCCCAGTGTGCCAAGCCCATATAAAAGATTCCAGTGTGCAGTTATAGAGTTAATAAATATTATCATTACGCGTTTGTGCCAATTTATTTTTCTCTTTTTGTATTTGTCCCCATTGTGTTCCACGGAATAACTTGTACTAAAATGACCCTAGCCGTCGAAGCACCCCAATAACCTAAAAATAAATATTTGTGAGTCAAGTACTTGGTGAACGGCCTTAGTGACCCAAAGTTTTCCGTGTTGCAGTTATTTTATAAATATTTTGAAACTTGGATCTATGTTAATTTTTCAAAAAATATTTGAATTTTGAAAATTTTATGATCTCCATTTTTTATTGAGTGAAAAAAATCAAGAGTTATCAGCTTTTCTGAAGGTAGAGATTGATCCTCAATACCAGTAGCGAATTCCGGTGCTTAAATTTTTCCCAAATTGGTTTTCTTCTATTCCTCCGACAACGAGAATGTAAAAAAAAACGCCCTGATATTACCGCCTTTTGGAACGTTACGATATTCAGGGGTCACCTGTTTATATTTTAGAGCCTTTTGCTCCCGGCGACAACATTGTAGCAAGGGAACCGAACTCTGTGTGGTCCACCAGATTTCTTTCTCACGGGGCAAAGGTGAGCCAATTTTTGTCTCTGTCAAACTGGGATATGGGATCATCGTTTGACCTGTTAGCTCTCTCCCTTTCATTTACGTAAGGGTTGTGCCCACTGAAGGCCATCTCGAGCAAAAAAGCCTATCTTGGCTCGATACCTTTTAACCCGTCACGATTCGGTATGGATTAATTGTAACCGATGAGGATCATGCGCGAATTACGGTAACTGTCGCAACTTTCCCACGACTCTCGAAATCGTCCGCACAAGTCAGGAATGCCGATTAAGTGCTACCCTTTCTCCTTCCAAGAAATTAATAATTTTTGTCTTCATACCATAGCTGAAAAGTAGGATCAAATGACGTTTCAGTTAAATAAGACCAAACGTAACCATTTTATGCACCATTCACGTATACGTTTTAGTAAAATTACACTTTCCTCCTTTCAATCGAAAGAATAAACTAATTTTTCATTCACTATATACTTACTGTGATTACTTTCCCCCTTAAACTTCAGATGTAGGTATTTAAAATATACTTATTCCTTAATTTTTATCAATGTAATAGATGCGCTTTTGGTCTTGTGCTTGCAACTACAGATGGCGAGAAAAAGTATATCTTCAGTTACCTCATTAACTTATATACAAGACTATACTATATTCATACCTAGTTTTCATTAATGGAATGCGTTTATTTTACGCTGGTGAATAATGCTATCATATGTGCAATTCAATATCTTCATTTTCTCTATGATTATAATATAGAGACCTTCATAATATTATTTACTATTAAAAATTTTAATTGGGTAGGAGAACATACCCTTTTGAGGGTATGAATGATGGGATTAGCTAAAAATTAAAAAATATCGTCCTATCGTACCTCCTGGAAATATTCACAAATTTACAGTTGGGGGGTATGACATGAAATTTTATTTTGTGTTTATATAACGACAATTTTTCCCAAGTGCTCCTTTGCATCTACCTCCGTGGCTTTCCGGGAGTGGGTACGTCATATCGAAAGAACAAGAAGTAATTTTGAATGCATATTCCATTGAAAAGAATGGAAATTTGATGCCTTAGATTAGACTCCCCCAATGGGTCAAATTTATTTCTCAGTACCTCTAAGGGAAGGTATGATCAATAATTGCTTTACTTCAACTTTTGGCAACTACCTTGCGATCTCGGGCGTTGAGAATACCCGCTTATTAAGAGTTGAAAGAGTTTAACTTGTAATTATTGTCATGTGTTTCCTCCTGTTATTATTTAATTTTCAAATTTTTTTCAATTGCTATTTGATAAAACAAAAACATCAACTGAACTTTTGTTCCTACGACATAATTTAAGAGATATTGTGTTTTAAGAACTGTGTCCAAAATAGAAAATTTGGACAAAACATTGATTAATTCGTTAGGGGTTAATTTATTCTTCTTTAAAATATTTAAGTGAAATGTTTGTCTAGGGTGAAAATTTCTCGGGTTTAGTCGCGTGTTACTTGTTTCAAAAAGCTTTTTCAGATATTAAAATATGTCTTCCGACGTTTCGCATTTTCATCCAAAAAATTCGCCGGGAAAAAACTAGATCATAAATGTGCACATCATGATATGAATGAACTAAAGGTTTGTATCAATTGATTACGGGTTATTATTCTTATGGAATATACTAACTAATGAATTAAAGTTTATGATAAATTTAGTAGAGTTTGACATATCTGTGCAATAAGATTCATTGAACATATATATTGCTTGAGCAAATAATAGCATACACACACTGCTCACTTTTACTAGCAAAATATAAATGGTGAACACGTCTCTTATTTAGAAAATTGTATATATATATATATATAAACAGCCGCACGGGTGGCGACGAAAAATATAGAAAACGAAAATACAGAACACTCACAAGTAGCTGGCTTCAAAAATTTCGATGGCTCTACCATCTTCTTCGAGGTGTAGGTGATAGAGATCTGATTTTTGTTTTCTACGTTTTTCGTCGCCACCCTGTGGCTGTGTTATATATTGTGCCCGAAAGTGTTTTCTCATGAACATCTATATGGAGTTTCAGTTATCCATATATCCGTCTTATAATCCAATATTTAGGAAAAATAAACTCGTGATCAAGTTTTGTTTTGGAGATATACCTATTTGTTTATGGTGTTAAGAGTTATCCTGTCATCATATTATATAATTTTGTTATTATTAAGAGATCTCTATGTTTTGTCTCTCAGGTGGACTATTATCACAAAAGAAAATAAATTCTTCGTGTTGTATATTTTTCCCTGCGTCCATTATATTTCGCGTCTTTGCGACCACTATATTCTTCATGTAATTGTTAACCAACGGGTTATAAAATGTTCTCCCGTTTAAATGTCTGTAAAACGTTATAAACATTCAAGTTTATATTTTTAAAATGGGAGTCACCACTCTTAATGGAGTTTTGTATGTATTCTTCGGAGTATTTTGAATTCGTTCCATTCAATTATATTCCAACAAAACCACGCCTGGATGATATTTTTACCGTTTACCATGGGGAAATAAAACACCGCTTTGTATTACGCTGCACGCGAGTAATGCAGTCTCAAAATATCGGCCTAACGTAAGGGCATAACACCCGTGACGATATTCTCGGACTGAAGTGTCTTTCGATGCTAATGGTCCGCAACTTTTAATTCACAGCGGGGAGGAGAAGACCGGATTTTCCGCTTCTTTTTGTCTTCTCCCTGGTCTAAGGAGGAAAGATTGTTTCACGGCCCGGACCCCAAAACTACGGCACGAGAGTCGGGGAAGAAAGAAAAGGAAACTAGTCACGTACGCGTCAATGAATTTGGCCTGGAGAGTCACGCGTTCATGAGGAGGGTGTGGGCTAATCGCTCTTGCCTTCACCACCACTATCCCACCCCAACGTCTCCACTCCTGCTCGTTTGAGTGGAAAAATAGAGATGTAATTTCAACCCCACCTCCATTACTTCCCCAAAGCTGTTGCGAAAAATCCTCCATGTTTTTCATGACGTCCCAAATGCCAGGCAAGCATGATTTCGAGGGTCAAATTATCTCATCTGCAGCTTCCATCCCCATTTTAAAAACTCTTCGCTTCTCTCCCTCTTCCTCCTACCCTTCTCTCTCAACCTCATCTCGGGACTTCATTTGCTTCGGATTTTCATCTTTCCGGGCTAGCTGCGTGCGAAAACAAAGTTCCACCTCTCTCGTGATGAACCTCCAAAAAGTGATGGCCTATAGGTTTTCGATGACCTTCCAGAAAAGGTTATGCGAGTATGCCAAGGAACGACTGTGGTAATGGCTACACATTAATGAAGAAATATTGCACGTCTAATGTATACCTCTGGACTTCTTGACAACTAGTTTTTGTTTAAAAAATATTTCTTACCCACATGCATTTTTCATGTGTAAATGCTAGTAAACATTTTGAATTTCCGCAAGTATATAAGTGAGTTGCTTCTATAATCTGAAAACTACCCAACACAAATTGGAAATAATATATGAGACGAGTTCACTTGTATGTTCACGAGTATGCTACCTTGGCGTAGATGTCAAGGTTTGAATTGAAACATTTTCGGGTATAATTATGGCACTGCCTACTAAATCAAACCTGTGACATCTTCAGGTATCTACGAAATTGTTCTCTTGCTGACACCCTTTGATGAATTTGCCATGGTTTATTAAAAATAGCTAATATTGCTGTGGTAACTGAAAATATTTCCTTGTGATGTAAATCTTAATGAAACTGGAATCCAAGCCAAAATAGAGTCATTGGGTTTGTGGAAATTTGTTTATGATAAATCTGATTTCTTCCTGGTTCAACATTATATTCAACATTTATGAATTATTATTACTTTCGATTTCCTAGGCTTGATCAACAACATAAATGCCATTTCACCTCGATTGCTGGGGTTCAGTATGCGAGGTGAAATATATTTTGACGCATAATTTGTCGTCAAATTATGCGTCAAAATTTAATTAATCATTGTTCATTCTTATCGTTTCATTTAACAAAAGTTTGGAATATTCCACAGATTCTTTTGAATACAGGGATATGTCATAATTCATACATTAATGGATGCATAAATTGAATTAAAAAATAGAACTTTCCCACTAAGAGCATTGCAATGACCTGCTTTATTGTTCGAAGTTGTAATGATGTAGACAAGGAAAAATTTTGTTATTTCAGATTTGAAATTTTCAAATATTACTGAGGCAAACATTTCTGTATTCATATTGCGGTGAAAAACACTAAATGACTTTTTTGCCGTCTGCGATGCGACTTCTGCGATGAATTTCTCTCGTGGCTTTAGTCAAAGATAAAGAAGAGGGAAAATATACGAATGCCATCATGGTATAAAACGTAAGCAGAGATTACACACAGTTCTTTTTACTATGGAGAAGTGTTATGCCAAATAATCCTTATATTTTTTTGCGCAGTCAAAGAAGGAAAGTCAAAAATATCGAAAATACACTTATAGATTGACGTCTTTGTGATATAAAGGGTTGAAGTCGACCTTTCTTGTGGAAGGCACTGAAAGAAGTCGATTCTCTGCGTCCTCTCATATGAAAAAGGGAGGGCAATGGTAGCGGGAGTCCTTTGAATCCTTTTTGGCCATGAAAACGGAAAATGGATAGAGTCGCGGTCTACAGGCAATTTTGAAATATGGGAACAAAGCAGAAGAGCCGTGGATGAATGACGCTTTAAAGCTTTGGTAACAGCAATCTGCCTCGGTGAATAGCCTATATTGGTGCAGAAATAATGGATAACGTCGAGGGGAAGTATAGAAGTCGAACTGGAGCATGGATAATGGGGAAAGGGAAGTTTGAATGCCAAAGAGTGTTCTGTGCATCATAAAAAGTGGTTAGCAGCAGTGAGAATGTGGTTATGTACACGCATAAGATAAAGGAAGCGTGAAGGGCTCTAAAAATGCAAGGTTTCTATAGCTCAATCATAATTAGTTTGAGGATACACACCAGTTAAAGTTTGACTGTTTCTTTCTGGAACAATTTCTTGCGTTCCTTACATTATATTTTCAATGAGAAAGATCTAATGAGAAATAAAATGTTTTAATTGATTAATTTGATTGAGTTGATTAAGATTATAAAATGTATTTAAATGATTAAATATAATACAATCTCATTTAGTTGCTCTTTATTTAATCGAAATAAAATTTAAGAAGAAAAAATAACTATGTGTAACTGAAATCTCAATGAGAAATAATTCTTATGTATAGCTATAATATGTCGAAATTGGCCTATCTTGCCGATCTTCAAAGAATAGCCTTGAATAAAGAGTGTCTATATAGACCTGTGATTATAAATATAAAGATTTATATTTTTATTAGTTACCGCTAATGAATTTATGATATTTTTAAACGGTTGCGTAATGAATATTTCTCTCTTAAAACTTTTTCTGCTGGACAGGTTGGCCTTTATAGCTCTCTGTGACGTGTGGACGTAATACGAGCCGCAATTTATTGTTTTGATTGTATTAAATTAAATTAGCGAAAATTTTAAGTGAAGATTTCGAACTCAAGAAATTAGAAAAAAACGAAACTATCGTGACTGTCATAAAATAGCCACGTAACGTTAAAGACCAAATTTAAACATCAGTTTGACCTATTTCTACAGTACGTATTCTGAATTAAAAGTGAAAATACTAGCAAGGACAGAAGGGAACAAATAATGCTAGCTTAGTGAGCTATTAAGAGAAGGCAGGAATTGTAAGATAAACATTAGTGAAGGAAGTAAAGAAAATATTAGTGAGTACTTTAATGTTTAGCGTAGCATAAAGATTTAATGTTTGGCATAGCAGGCTTACGAAGCTGCTCTTTGAAAGAGGAAATTAGAAGTCTTTGAGATGGGAAAGGGGAAAGGATGGAGCCTGACTGAATCAAGGAGAAGACACAAGAAGATGTGTTGGGCATTGTAGGGGGTGTGTAGTAAGTTGTTGAGAGAAATACGAATAAGACAGGAAAGTGGATGTGAAGAGTACAGAGAGGTGATGTGATGCCAAATCAAGTGTTAGAAGGCGAGAAAGTGGGAAAAGTGAATCAGAGACGAGATATAAGGATAGGAAAGCCAGATGGTACGAAGGGAGGCAGAGAGTACCCGGACCTTAAAGCTATTTATTGTTAACTCTGAGCTGAACGAAAATTCAGTGTCCGTAAATCATTGGCCCGAGGAATACCGTTCGCTTTCTTCGTGTTCAAGACACGCTGAAGGCCCGTCATTTCCTTTTTCCCTCAGTAAACCCATCTGCTTATTCATGTCTTATGATTAAATATCAATTAGACCCTAATTGGTTTTGACAGCGAATCCTTTCAAGGCTATATTTATTTCTTTTCGAATTACGTCTTAGTATCTGTTTCACTAATCATTATACAGTATTTTTCCATTTTTTCATAAATATATGACATTATTAGACCTTTCCCCTGTGCATCGTCCCTCAAGTACTCATATTAAGCACTGCATCCCATTCTTCATGCGTTTTTGGTTTCTTTATTATTGATGTAAGCACCTTTATTATGTGAAGGTCCTCATCAATGCCACCAACTCGGCGTGAGTCATAGAATGCGAAAAAAATTCTCTCCCTGTTTCCTCTCCATGTTTTTGTTCATCATCATCATCAGTACTTCAATCCGAAGATTAGTTGACTGCAGCCCTCCATCCTTTCCTATCCAGTGCTAGCTCTC
>WURS02117779.1:0-22896 GCA_011762765.2 Rhinocypha anisoptera | reverse complement strand
GGACTCATTAAATAATACCCTTAAATATGCCACTCCATTTAGCTCATATTCCTCGTCCTCCCTCCACACACTTATCCGTTTGGCATGGTGACCCTACCAGTAGCAATCCTCATCTTGCTAATAAGATTGCTCCAGCCAGCGTAACTCGAAGGATCATTGGAACACACAATCCTTTTCAAAACGTCAAGCCCGTACTCCATGGGGAGGGAATGTAAATATAAAACTAACTAATCATTTCTATACTTAATAGAGACAGCAGGATTGTTCAAAAGTAATTTCACACAATTCTTGGCAAACAATTTTCTTAAATATTCTGTAAACTTGTCCATACCAGATTTGTTCGTACAAGTAAACTATTAGATAATAGATTCAAACAAAATTAAGTGAATTCTACTTGTTGGTCACAATATGAAACTTGGAATTACTATTTCTGTGGAAGAAGATAAGTAGGCTTATGAGAGCAAAGTTGTTTCGCTTTTCATTTTGATACACCAAACAGTTTTAAAACTAGAATTTTTGCTGATACAAATCCAAAATTATTTCTTAAGATGATATGAAGATACATTTACCAGAATATGATTGTATGTAATTGAAGATATATTTATTGGTTATATAACTCATTCTCGAAACAAGTATTACTCCTTTTCATTTAAGTTGCAGTTTTCATCTTGCACATTATCGGGCAGCAGTCCAAATTAGCAATTATTGTTCATAATATCACACACTAAACTAGTTGTCATTAAGATCAAGATAACTAATGGAATGACTGTTCCGATGTCAGTATCAAGCCAAAGTTTGTTTTCGCGAATTGGGAAACCAAGATCCGCTTTAAGAATTGGCACCATTCGTAACATGAATGAATACAAGACTCTACATGCAACATACCTTAGCCAGCTTAACCCCGAGTCCATACAATCCTTTAGCTATAAAGTTAGTATTTTCATCAACAACTTGACCCTTCAGAATTTCATCTCCAATTACTAAAAAATTCAAAATAATATATTTACATAAATATCTTTTATGTATACTAAGGTTAATTATGATAGAAAAACGAACCAATTAATCCTGCGGTTTGATCATTTGCAAACTTAGAATAGAAGCTTCTGAATTGATGAGTGCGCTTGCAAATCTGATTCTCTCCATTTGTATACCGAAAATAAATTGCCCCTCTTACGTAAAGTGGTATCCACTTAATTGCACGCATATAAAAAAAATATAGGTAAATAAGTTGTATCAGATAAATCTTCGATTTCCCCCCCGGAATGAGAGACAAATGATTAACGAAAGCAATTTTTGTGTTTACTCCCCTCCAACCCACTTATAGGTTTCTATCTTCATGGACAAGCAAACTTTTCGTCACAAAGGAAATAGTACCTCAATTGTAAAAAGCTAATTGGATTTTAATAATTACAATTTCATCAAATTAACGTAAGCCATTAATTTAAATAAGAGAAACAAGTTCAATGTTCAAGAAAAACAAATGAGTATCGAATATATAACGTACTGGTAATTTTGTTTGAATTTTGCCGCATTCATGGTGTTTGCTGTTCTTTAATATGTCAAGCATGTTTGATAATATTTACGACAAATATGAAGAAGCCTCTATTTCTGACTTTAGATCAGACAAAGTATCTCGCATTATGGATACATTTGACGAATTCGTTTTAACTCCTGGAGATTTACGAGGGGAGGAACCTAGTGAGTCCATTTAGTCTCGAAACGTGTGCCTATCTCTTTGTGCTATACCCTAACTGTGAATTCTTTTTTAGAATTGAAGCAGTTAATGAATATTGCGAATAATGAAGTCCTTAGAGAAGAAGAAATAACGAAGAATTTAACCTCTTCTATTGTAAGTATGTTATCATGAACATTCTATTTTTCAGTTTGACAGGTATTACTTATTATCTCTGTCTTTATAGCAAATATTAGAATCAGAACACCTGAATCTACTGAAAGAAAAGGTTGTAATCGAAGCCCAAATCAAAGAAAAACTTATGGAAAAGATACCATCCAATGAAGACGAAGAAATATTATCGAAATTAGGGTAAGAATTATTTTTTCTCTATATAGGAGAATTTCATGTGTCTTCCAATATAATTCGCTTGCATGCCCGTTCAATAACCCTTAAGCATAATATATATGTTGATGATAATATAAAATTTCTAATGAATGTAACTACTAACATTTAATGCAGCAACAACCTATATGTATGTAGGAAATATCCTTGATTCTGAGAAAAAGGAAAAACGTACTACGTATAGAATATACCCTTGATTCTCTTGTCACATGCATGTTGTGAAAGGATTCATTTTATGAACATCTGTTTTTTCTTGACCAGAATCAGATTCTTAAGTAAACTTATCAGAGCAAAAAGTATTTTAAACACACTAAGTTGAATTAGATTAATTGTTTACATTAGTTAATAATCAGTAATAAAACCCAGCTACAAGCAAACTTTCTTATATTTAGTATTATTTGAAGATGAACACCAGTACACCTGTTGCTGTTAACAATGATCTTTGAGGTTTTTATGTTGGTAGGAAGGAAATCTCTTTAGGATATTTACCATTCTCTGGATTATATTATATCATGGTGCTTAAGCCTATATTCTATATTTAATAAAATATTAAATTATTTTAATAACATCTTATGAATTAGCAGTGGCCATCTATGTCACGACTTCCTACAGAGTTACATGATATTGTGAATAATTTGGAATTAAAATACACTGAGGAGGCCGTCACTTAGTGGGATTCCATAATGACAAAAAATCTAGGTGTTAACTTTCCATAGAATATTCTGCAGAAATAAATAAAAGTTATTAGATTATTTCACATTTAATAATATACAAATATGCTCATAATTTGTTATTATATATTTCTACATATTGCTTTTGGTAAGGCTGTGCAGCTCGGCTAATTTCACATTGCAAAATGAGTCTTTTAGCATCGACTTGATTGATGGGAATAGAAATAGGCTAGTTTTTTCTATTCCCATCTAAGTGCTCAAGCATGGGAAAATGGAGGATATTCAAGGTCTGTAATGTATTTGCTAGTCAAAAATTCTGTGACTGATGTTTACAAAGCATTTGACTTTGTGGGCAGGTGCACCGTCCTGGTTCCACCCTTTCCTTCATAACTCTGGGTGCTTCTTTCTAAATATTCACACAATATTTTTAAAACTTTTATATAATATTGTTGTTTGACTCACCACTGGGTACACATTCTGTCATAATAATGTCCTGGACATTGAAGCATGATAATCATTGATCTTAACTGCCAACAACTCATGCTTTTGGAGAAGAATGTGTTTTCCAAGTTTGCAGGGAATGTCACTTTGATTTTTATTATATATTCACAGCTCATCAGCTTTAATAACACCCTTTAAGTATATTGGGCACTCCATCAATCCTTTCCAAAAGATCAGAAGATATTTGCATTCTTTTTTTCCTTTTTTCATCTGAGAAAACTTTCCTATTTTCTCAAAATAATGCAATCTTTTCATTGATTGTTGATGTTATTGATCAGTCTGGATAGTCACAATCTTTCATGGAGTCCTTTAGAAGACATTTGCACCCAACAAATATTCATCATCATTAGCTTCTGACAACATTTGGCAAATCTCTGTTGCTGACTTTTTAAGTTTCACAAGAAACCTGTGTTGACTAAGCAAGTTGTAACTTGTCACCGTCTAAGAAGAGAGCTCAAGGTAAAAAACAGTGCACTTGCAATAACACACAGAAAATAGTTCCTTAGTAATGTTCTCACTAATTTTGTGTCAAACCGCATATTTCAGGTATATAGCTAAACCTGAACCATAGAGAAGAATTGACATAGAATTAAAGAAAATTAAATGTAGGGGAGGTGCTGATACTATATTAAATGGATACAGAATAAAAAGGTATCAAAAACAATCCTGATCAATACATATGAGAGGAAGGAAATTTGGATGGATTATATATTAAGATGGAAATGAGTATGTAATAAAGGAAAAAAGAACAGACAAATGAATTGCCAAAAGAACAGGAATCTGATATGAATGGATGTAGACACTAGTTGTTTACAGGACCTGGGAGTAAATTTAAATGGTATACTTTTTGATGGCACTAAGATTTAAAAGTACTATATTATTTTAATTATTAGTCCCTTGGCACTGGCCAGAAAGAACATATACGAGTGTGTCAGTTTTATATGGGCTGTTCAGTAAAATGAGAGAAGCCATTATCTTTTTATTTTCATAATTTATTGTGCACAAATTTAATTTTTGTTTGTTAGATTTATATGTAATATATATGTGGTACAAGTTTCATTGCTACAACTCTAGCATTGAATTGGCAGTTACAATTGTAAGTTGAAATATGTTCAATTCACTTACAGCAATGATGTAGTAACAAGGCATGATCAATATGATGCATAAAAATTTTGCTTTGAAATTATCATCCAAGGTCTATGTAATGCTACAGGATATAATGAAACAAAATAGCACTATTCCCCAAATTTATTACTTGTAGAATGCATTTCAGGTGCTAGGCCATCATCATCAGCTATATCATTTACAGCCCATGAAGCACTATATGTATACCAATCTCAGGAGTGGGAGAAAGGTGTAGGGAATGGGGAGGGACAAAGGTCAGGGCAGGTGGTGAGTAGTCAAGAGAATTAGGGAATGTGATGCTAAGGAGTGGGTCAAGAGACCTCCATGATTAGGGAATGGAGTGGGACAACATTCCCGAATCCTCTTAATGATTCACCACCAATATGCCCTGACCTTCATCCCTCCTCCTCCTGAGATTGGTAAATATGTATACTGCTTCATGTACTGTAAATGATGTACCTGATGATGGCCTAGCAACTGAAGCACATTGTACGTGTAATTAACTTGTGGAAGAGTGCTATCTTGTTTAATTATATTATGATAGCCTTCTACCACATCTCACCGAACTCAGTTATTTTATTCGGAATGCTACTAGAGACTATCATTCCCAGCAACACAGCAAGAAGATTGTCTCAATTGTTTAAGGAGTCAAATCAATTTAAAAGAAAAATGAATCCAAAGGTTAAGAGTAAACATTAACACCACTGCTGAAGTTGTGTGAGGAGAAATTCATTGAATAAAATTATAAGATCATACTCAATATTTCAAATGTAACTAATAGAAAAACTGCAAATCATAAGTCTGTGCACAATGGGTTCAGAGACTGCTTATGCCTAAACAGAAGAGCATACACATCGAGGTTTGTTGCCCATATGAATTTCCTTGTCATGTGTGAAAAATTACTCATCATCAGAAGCAGTGATAGGCAAACTGATCATGTTTCTGGGTGATTGCCAAGTAGTTGATACATCCATTACCAACAAGTTGTACTAATGCAGTATTGGAGTCAATCTAACTCGCGCCACATGTATGTTGAAGTAACAGTATACCATAAAATTTTATTATTGCACAATAAATTATGAAAATAAAAAATTATGATCACTTGTATTGAACAGGGTCATACTCTACTTGAATCATGCCATCAAAGATTATTGTGTTTAGCACTTCTGTACTCAAAGTGAGACCAATACAGTTATACATATTAAATACAGTATTAAAAACTTTTACTTTCTAGGAAAACACTGAGGCTCTACAAGGATGTCACCAATATTCGGTGGGATTATTCAGCTCCTAAAAATTTAATCAAAGGCTGTATCCTTTACCTTTCACTATAAGTATTAAAATTACCTTGATTTTGTACAATGGTAACAGTAGAATGAGAATGTTGCAAAGAAATTTAGCATTGGAAACCATATATCATAATGGATGAGAAATTTGGAACATTAAATTCAGTTTTGGAATATCTCTAGATGTGTACATGTCACCTATTTTTGGGCATCCTTTTAACCATTTGTTGTTCATTAAGTTTGTTATACACATACCTATGGAATGTTTATACAGAATTTATTAGTCGAATTTTGAAACAAAATTGACAAATCTTTTATTTTACAATCTGAAACTTTACTTATTTTAATGAACATCTTTTGGAATTGCATTGGAATGAATGGCCACTTTCCTGAAGTAATTTTAGGTACTTCAGAAAATGAATCACCTAAACAGTCTTACAATTAGTCATATTAACACAATTAGCATTAAAACTAATGAATCAAATTCTTTCAATTTCCCAATATGTGTAACATTTAAACCTTTTTAGTTTTTTTATACTAACCATTTAATATCATAAATTAAGTCAGATAATTTATTTAAGACCCTTAATTATTATTTTATATGTATTGCCTTGTTACAAAAGTGATGTCATTAAATGAATAATGATGTGCAACATCAAAACATAGGTCATTTTGAAGAATAAAACCTTTCTGTGGGCAAGCCCTGAGGTTCCATGATTAATTTTGTGAAATTTTTCCATACTGGATAATAAAACTTATACCATTTTCACTTACAAATCATTTTCACTTTCTGTAGAATTACCAGGCATTTTCCTCTCACCAATATAGAGGTTTTATGTTAAAGATGGAACAGTGGCAGGAGTTATTTTCCATTCCTCATGTTGCATATGATCTCCTGTAAACATCTAGTTGTAGAAAATCAGATGATGAAGATGGCAGGTAAAGGATAATTTACAGATGAAATATCTAGCAGTAAAAAATTACCAGTAAGATACTCTTAAGCTATCAATGCATTTGGAGCCCATCTCCTCTGATATTAATGTTCCTTAACCTTATAACCAGATGTGTATGGTAACCTAAAGAATTATGTCCATGCCTTTGAAATTCCAACCAGCAGTTCTGAAGTCGCTGACATATTATGGCAAGAAATTGAAGCTGCATCTGTGAAAACATCACAAGAAACTAGGGGAAAAGAGAATGTTTTTCATGATAATATAATATCTGCCCCAAAATAACAGTAATTGCTGTAAGAAAAAATATCTTTTTTGCCAATTTTAAAACTTTATTACTTCACTTATAGGACTTATGATGTAATAACATCCTCCAAGTATCATGATTACTGTGACAATGATAACAATGTGTTCATCATCCAGGTTTCCAACTGGAACTTGCAAAAGGATATCTTCTGGTACCTGTAAATGCAATTTGAATTATTCTTTTACTGCATTCTTCTGTAACTTAAATTTTGTTTGTAAATTATGAAGTTATATTAATAAAACAAAAGTTAACTATACTTTAAACATGTATATTGATGGAATAATAAATATATATAATAAACAATTATTTTCATAACAATTTGCTTATGTGCACACTCAATATCTACTTATTCAAATAAATCTCTTTTGAGACTAAAAAAAATTATCTTGTACGTACATGTATAAATTACTAATGAAAAAGATATTCGAGCATGGGATCCAGTGCATGCACACAGTCCAGTTACATCCAGGTAGGATTACAATCACAAAAACAATTTCAAAATCCTTAAGACCATTCTACACATAATTAGTTACTGACATAGGCTTATGTTTTCAAAATGGACTAACTATGGAGTGTTATATGCTATAATCCCTGAAAGTACAATGGAAGTTCAATGAGTAACTTGGTTTAAATACTAAGGGCAACCCCCTCTCTATGTATGTATGTGAAACTTCCTTCCTATGAACGAAAACTCAGTTGGTTAAAGTTATTCTGACACTATATAGCTCATTGTTTGGTAGTTGCTTGAACCAAAGTGTTTCAAATGAAATTGAAAAATGAATAAACTTGTAATTACTTGAGCGATTCAATTCTTTTTTGTGAAAGGAGAAAATAACAAAAAAATGTTGAGAGAATTGTACCTACATTGGGTGACTTATTATGAGACTTTGTGTCAACAAATTCAAGCGCTGAAGATACACAATTCCCTGGGGCTCCAAAATCTGCAGTGATGCCAGAGAAAATTGAAAAAGGCCACAATGGATTTTTGGAGTTGTTTTGTAACACTAAAAAATTAGATTCATCACTCTGTGCCAGAAACAAAATAACACTCAAAACAATGGAATGCGCAAAGGAACCAGCTCCAAAAAAGGTTAAATGCCATCTAACAGCAAGGAAGGTGATGGCATCGGTATTTTGGGATGTGAAGGGAATTCTCCAGATCAACTACCTTGAGAAGGGTAAAAACATGACTGAATCTGCTAAACCATGACTACAATACCCATCCCTTTTGGACAGTGATCAAGGAGGAACTTCATGGAATGGTCAAAATAAAAGGTGCTGTTCCATCATGACTACACATCTGTCCATTCGATCCTTGTCATTCACCAGAATCTGAGCAAAATTCACTTTCAACTGCTTCTGCATCCACCTCATTCACCATTCAGATTTGGCTCATTGGGACTTATATCTGTTCCCAGAACTCAATACAATCCTGACTGGCCAAAAATGTCTGTGCAGTGAGGAAGCCAGACAATGACTATCTCAAGGACCTTAAATAAAACCACGTTAGGGAAGGAATTAGTAACTTAAAGAAATTTTGGGCCAAGTGTAGTGAACTTTGAGGGGATTAAGTTGAACAATAAAGTACATACAAAACAGATTTTTGTCTTTCATATTAAACCACTGTCATAGGATGGTGTCTTTTGACTGTGGTGGCTACTTTCTAACAGGCCCTAGACTAGTTTTACAAAGTTCCATTCACTCTTCTAGCACAATCTCTTCAAGTAGTAGTAATATTTTTGTTTATAGGGTGTGACGATGACTATGGTCATTTTGTACCTCTTTGAATCATAGAAAAAAACTCTATTGGACAAACACAACACCCACGGCCTGGGTGGGACTCAAACCCACGATCTTTGGGCTAGCCAGGAGCGCACTACCCCCAGGCAAACCTGGCCAGCATGAATAGGTGAGGTAAAAGATGAAATCTGGTGAATACTGAAGGGAAAATCTTTTTATATTTTTAGGCATGAAATCCTCATGAAGATAATCACATAGGACAAAAACATCAATGGCAGGAATTATGAGGAAATATCCTTTTACAGGAATTCCCATAATGGACAAAGAGCAGTGTCTATTTTCTCGTGTTTTATTTAAGGTAGTATGTGTTTCACTGTGATATGGAGTAATCCAAAAACAAACTCTCATGCATTTTTAATTGTGAAATATTTCCTCATAAAAGGAACAAAATTTGCAGAGCATCAACTTTAAATGATATCATGCAACAAAGTCTAATGAATTTATAGTAGATTAATTAATTAATAATATGAACTAGTACATATATCTAACTTACTTCAATTGGATTAGCAATACTCCATGCACAGTTTTGGCACAAGGGACAACAAGGAGCCTCAAGTTCTGTTATGTTCAATTCACGACATCTAATAAGTAACGTTGGTGCACTCAATCTTACAATCACAGAGCCACCACCATGTTTAGCTTTGTGGTATCTCAGATGAAATGGAAACTTGGCATCTGTAAATAAGTGAGAAACAATCATGAATTAGTTTCACTCATCTTCTATTTCATCTTATATCAACCAATGCTTATACTGTCATAATTTTCTAATCTTACATAATTTATTCCATAATTTTACTGTCGTTTCATTGAAGTAAATTATAATCCTATGAGCATCTGCATGCTGCTGTGCAGCTTCTATGTCTACTAAACCTATTATGTGTGTTTCATGAGGAATGGCATTTGAACGCTCATATTCCTTAATCTGAAAAGGGTCAACATATGCCCCAGAGGGAATTGTCTGATCCATTGCCCAATTACAGTCTCCATATTCAGTGAGTACATTATTCACCAAGAATTCTGTTTCAAGTATCCTGAAATATAAGAGATTTCATTTATGGATGAGAGATTCTAAGTGGCGGAAGCTCCATTCATTGAAAATAAAACATATTAGTTTTTTACAAACCAAGAAAAGAGTAAATGATAAGATACAAGAGTATATAAATGTACATAAAAAGGGCAATAGGTGCATTTTATAATGTATTCTAAATTTTAAATTCAGTTTTTTTCAATAACTAAAATGTACATAAATTTTAATTATAGAAAGATTTTCTCATTCAGTACATTTCCATAAATTTAAAAAAATGAGTAAAGTTATGAGTCAATAAATAATATTCATGATTGTGATTATTATCTGTAAGGAACAAAAATTATTCCAAATGCCTTTATAAAGATAGTGAAAATTACATCAAAACATTGTTTCTTAAATTGTTGAAAAGTTGAATGCTATAAAAGCATTTTTGCAATGAAAGCAAATGTGAAAAATTCAATGTTTTTTAACCAAAGATTTACGTTTTCTTTAATCTATATAAAGGAATGAAATTTGTATTAGATAAGAAAGGAATATTGAGTGCCAAAGGATTTTGTTCATTTTTAAAATATTTGAATTTTTTTAACTTTCCCAAAAGGGAAAGGCAGCAAACTATATAGTAGAATAAACTTTGTGTTAATCTCCTTTGAACCTTCTATCTCTCTTCTTGAATGATGGAAAATATTTTGGAAATTACTGTCTAAAAATAGGCTATAAACTCCATGAACTTTCCCTTACTCCAAAGGGCAAATAATGTGCAAAACTCATTCCATTAAACATATATATCAAGTTATACATATATATCAAGCCAGCCACACAAGTATTTGTGTAATAATAATACTTTATTTTCCTAATAATCAATTTACATAGCAGTGCATTAGAAATAAGGCGTCACACTATATACAGCATGCCTATACATTTTCATTGCTATAACAAAAATTACATTTTTCAATTTTGGTAAATTCGTTGAGAAGAAGGATTAAATTAGAGATTATAAATAACAGAAAATTAGTACACCAGAAGTACTTATCTGTTAGTTTAACAGATCTCACAATGTTGTCTAATTACATAATAATAAATATTGTGGTTTTATTTGACCAGATTTGTATTGTGCATATATACAAATAGAAAGGAAAATTTCTATGTATTTTTAACTAAAGCCTATAGGGTAAGCTTTGCCATAGAGCTCCCATCCGAACCCCTGGTAAACCCCTTTTCTCTGCCACGAAAATTCTCACTTTTCCTTCTATGTATATTTTAAGTTGTGTGTGTTTTGTGAAATCACACCCTGACATCTTTCCTATTATCTCTATCACACCTACTCGACCCGCATTAAATCCAACATTCACACAAATCAACACACTTATTCACTTTCCTTAAAGGGTCCTCACCATTCTGCATCTATGTTGGACAGTAAGTTACTGTCAAACATCAAAGCTATTTCCTCAATTAAAAGATTTAAACCTGAAACCAAAGCGTTTCTATTGAATAAATGTTTCTACAGAATTGATGAATTTATGTTGCATATCTAATATGATTGTAACCTACACTAAGGAATCATATTACCACCTAATTATTTTGTACCTTAAATGTGACGAAGCTAAGTAAAATATTTTTCCTGTAAGCAAATAAACATTATTATTATAGCTCCAATATTAATTCAGACTTCTGCTGAATTTGTATAATTATTACATAAGTGTAAATATTTTATTATATAAGGTTAACTCAACAAAAAAGATTACTCCTGTGTGGTTACGACCAGTGTGTGAAAGAATATTGTAAAATTTGTATAATTATAATATTTCATGACACTAGGTTACTCCAACAAAAAGATTATTCCAGTGTTGTTACCACCAGGGTGTGAAATAGAATCTTCAAACACATGCAGTAGGTAGTATAAATGTTTTGTTATATGATTCCATTTAAAATTAAATAGCATTTGAAGGCTGCACCATATGTCCACTGTGTATTATATTCAAATGCCTCCCAAAAACATAAGATCGGTAAATATACATTAAGTAAAGGGTAAATAAAAACTTACTTAACATAATTTTTAAAGAATACGTAAATTGAAAGTTATTATATTTTGTTCTTAAATGCATACCATTCAAGAACAATCATTTTCAAGTCTATCCAGCCGTTAGTTTTGAAAGCATATATATTTAGGGTATATCACCAGAAATATTTTCATAATATCCATCTGCAAATAGTAATTTAGACACAACATATAACTGCAATTGGTATTTATAAACAGTAGACAAAAGAGAGAATAAAGGAACACTAGAGGTAATAAAAATGAGCGCAGGACCCTAGAGGTAGTAGCAACATAATGTACCAATTGGCTACAAAGCCTGTGTAGCCATTAGAGACATTATGAAGCCACTTCCTCTAGGGGTAGCACCACTTATCTTTCTTGGCAACTAGCCGTTTACGTGGACACTTCAATGTGGTTAAAGGAGTAACTGTTTGTTTAGTTATGAAATACTTTTCTTTCACAACGGTCAGTGCTGTAATCACTCAGGCCAATGAAATGGGAAGGATTTCCCCTAAGGCCTGAGTGTTATGTGTATGATTGAGACTTGTTCAAGTCTCATTTAGTGTATTCTCAGGATTAGGAGAGATTAAAATAAACTGATTGAACTGTGAATTTTATTATTTTTCATTTGAGAACTGCTTAGGAATGAATTCTAATGTCTTACACAAATGATCTTTTAAACTGTCCTGTATTTAACATTGTAAAAATTGAGATAATGAAATAAACTGACGAAGGGAAATCGTAAGACTCGCAGCCAACTGATCACACTTTTTTCTTCATCTATAATTAACCAGGTCCTTGAAGAAAACTAACACACCTGTGAAAACCGTCTAGGTGAACTTTTCTGGAGACAGATAATTGGGGCGCAGTTTTAGAGACACTTAATTGAGACACAGTTAACATGAGAACAGCGACATGAATCCACCCAGTTTCTTGCATGCTCAAAAATATGTAATCTTTGGAATACATTCGTAACCGTTCACACTTCTACATCTCAAAACCCACAGCAAATGAACCCATCCTGAATGAATGAACGTCTCCCGTTCCCCTCCGACTTAAATGTATGAAATGTATTGAAAACAATTGAGGAGCGGAATCCGCGTGGAAGAGAATTTCGTTTTTAAAGAATGTGCTGTTGTCAGGGATTTCCGAAAGTCTGTTGAGTAAAAGATAATTATTATTCAATGACTAGAAGAAATGGGTGTTATATTTGGAAAAAGTAAAAAGACTGTCAGTCGAGTAACAGAGCAGGATAAAGCCGTCTTGGTTAGTCTATTATAAAATGGAATATTTGTTTTAATTGAACTTATTTTTACAACACATATAACTGTCGTAACAAATCTAATATAACACAATAACATGTGAAAATCATACCATTTATACAATTATTTTTACTGCATGTCAATTTCTGTTCTACTTATTTTTGTCTCGTGTAATTAAAAGTGCTCTGAAAAAAATTGTATTGTACCATTTTGTACTATTAGGATTTGATTGAAATTTCTTTAATTTACATTTATTACAAATAAACGTGGAGCATATAAATTGAAATCCACATTTACTTCAATCTGTTGTGATAAATATATCACAGCTACATTTCAAAATAAATAAAGTTATATTTTTTGTGGGCCAAAAACTTGATCTAGCGTGTAATAACAATCCAGAACACCCAGTACACTTGAAGAAGTTCGGCCATCTGGAAAACTAAAGTTGTTCTGTTAAAGTAAAGCTGTTCGTTAAATCTATACTGTTTAAATAACTATATGTTTTAATTTATCGAATTTGGTATTCAGGTGAAACTCGTTCAATGTTTCACTTATCACAACATAGGAGCATGTTGGTCAGTAATTAGTCACCTGCTTTCATTATACTTCTTCTGAGATAATGTATTCATGTTCTGAGTCTATCATTATTATGTAAGCGGATAAAGATTTCTTCTAACTTAATATGTTAAAGTAATATATTTTATATAATTTCTTGCGGCTTGGCAGGAATGTTACGAACAAACTACAGCTCATGATTTACAAAAACCGTCAATAATGGAAGCCTATAGTGTTTGCATGCATAAAAAACATACACCAAAATCATAAAAGTCTTTCCATTTTTACTAGATTTGTCTGCCAATTAAATGTCTAATTAATGATGACCTATCTGCTACCAAAGGATAATATTTTTACTCCTTTTTGTTCTAAATTTCATGGTTAACTTTTTACTGCTTTTTATAAAATGCTGAGTCATAAGAGTACATTTTCTTAGAGGTTTAATAATCCAATATGTTGCACTTTTTATGTCATGAGGATGATGTCCAAAAAAAATTTTAATGAGACCTTTTTAATTGGAGATGAATATGAAAGAATAAATGGTAATTGCGTTTATTTTACTTTCTAAACTCCCAGCAACTGAAACAACAAAGAGATAAGATTAGACAGCAACAAAAGAAAATTGAAAATAATTTAGATAGAGATCGTGAGGTTGCAAAACAGCTCTTAAAGGATGGAAAGAAAGAGTGAGTCATGGTAATGTAGTTTAATCATTCATTTGCATACTTTAACCTTTTTAATTGTGCTCTATTTTTTCATAATATCAGGAAAGCCCTGCTCTTATTGAGAAAAAAGAAATATCAAGAGCAGGTTCTCTGCAAAACTGATGGCCTCTTGCAAAATTTAGAACAAATGGTTCAAGATTTAGAATTTTCACAAGTGGAAATGCAGGTAATTACCAGTTAGTTCATGCTTTTCTCCTATGTTAACATCGGCATTACTATATATTTTTTATTATAGGTTTTGGATGGACTTAAAGCAGGGAATGAAGCACTGAAAAAAGTTCATGAAATTCTTTCTGTTGATGAAGTTGAAAGAATATTAGAAGAGACAAGGGAAGGGGTTGAAAAACAAAGAGTAAGTCACTTTTTTATGATTAAGTCCACAACTCGTGTTTTAATTGTAGTAATGTTTTTATATATTAATTAAATGTACCTATGGAATGGTTAGTGCTGTATCAATTGTAGTAAATTACTAAAAAACATTTAATTGACAAGTTTAAGGACATTTTATTATTTTACTGTTATTTCATAAATTTGATATCATTTTCAAAGGAAATTGATGAGTTGCTTAGTGGAGCACTGACAGCAGAAGACGAGGAAGATGTATTGAATGAACTGAGGGAAATCACTGAAAATGAAGAAGAAATTGAAAATTTACCTGATGTGCCTACGGATTTACCAGGTACTGATTGGTTAATGTTGGCTTGAGACCTCCATTTAAGATGTGGAGAATATGTATCTTTGATCTTGCAAGAAAGGGTAATTCAACTTGCATGACCTTTGTGGTACTATGAGATGTGTTTCACCAGTAATATGTCCCAGTCATGTATTTCATGAGATGAATTAAGAGAAATGTTTCCTAATTCTGAAGGTTATACCCTGAGTGGATTTTAACAATTGATAGTCTATAACTTTTCAATCCCACTGCCTGAAGTAAATTAATAGCATATCAACATTCACACTTATAAATTCTTAAGATTAAGGAGATAGTGATGTTAGGAGGTATTATCTCCAACTTTCAGCATTTCATAATACCTGTAAAAACAAACATTTGAAATCCCATCCTGTATATCTCTTCAATAGTTTTTTTTTGCAGTCACTCATGACTCAACATGTCATTTGATTAACTTATCCTCTCAACTTCAATTTATATTTTTCATGACTGCCTTCATAAAATATGTCTATATAAAGTATATGCCTCTTGATTGTTTATGTTCTATTGTATTAATTTATCCTGTAATTTGAACTGTTGGATGATCTTTAAATTTGAATAAATATAATAAGGTACCTCTTCATAGGTACCAAGATAATTTTCTTGTAGCAATTCCATCACTTTAGGTTTTTACTCAGTTTTTTCCATTAATTGATCCCAGAAACTTCCCAAAATTATTTTTATTCCTACAGTATGTAAATGCAGTCTATTTATGTCTTTTTTCAGTCCTCAATTTTCAGTGGTCTCAAGTGAATATTTAAAGATGGGAGACCCAGCAGTCCTAATATTATTTTGATGAATCTCCACTCATATATTTTATCTGCTACACTCTTCAGTTTGACATAATTCTCCCTCAACAGCCCTTACCATTCACATAACTCTTAACATTCATCTCCATAAAATCCTCTCACATTGTGCATTGAGGGGACTTTTCCTGAGAATTTTGATTGATAGCATATTTCACATAATCTTCATTTGTAGTTTGATCCACCTGGTTTACAGCACCACCACATTTTCATGAATTCCAATCTTCTCTTTTCTGTCAATAATGTGATGTTATCTGATAATGGCTATATAGGACAAAATAATAATATGGTAAAGTTGTTTGTTCAAAATGACCACAGCCATCGGCGCACCACAAACCTAAATCTACAATAAAGTTTTTTGTCCTAGATTATTCACTTCACCATTTTTTATCAAATGCCTTCTTTGCTGAGCTTTAGATTGCTTCCTTTTTGATTCTTCTATTTTTTTCATTTAAGTTTCAATGTTTAAATTAAATAATATTATATGTTGTCTATATTTTTATAAAAGTGTAGTATGTTAATCAGGTATTAGTTTCCTTTATTTTACTGAAATTCATATGTTATTAAAGAACTTAGAAAAATAATTATGCAATATATATTCATGTTTTTATTTTTTATTTAATTCACAGTAACAGAAGAGGCTGAAACAGAGAAAAGGAAAAGAAAAGAGGCACCTTCTAAGCAAAAAGTTGCTCTTGAAGCACTTTAGTTAAAGGCAACAGGTAAGGTCAAAGCCACAGGTTGTGGTATTTCCTCATTGGTGCTGGAAATAGCTGTGGCTATTTATGTTTTATTACCACAGTAAGGATGTACTTTGAAGCATTGTCTTGTTTTTATTCTGTCTGTGAATATAATGTGAAAACAATATGTACTAAAAAAATTCAGGTACTTCCCATACAGAAAAGTTTATTGTATTGTTAACAATCTTATGAGTTTTCTCCAAAACTATGTTGACTGTATTCACACAAAAAATTTTTGTTTTTCTGCCGCAGTCATTATGCATTATTATTAACTGTCATAAAAATGATGGTACAATAATTCCAATTTAATACATCCATCGCTTTTTATATTACTTAGTCTCCTTTGAGAATTTTGTTGTTTTTTTGTTTATAATGCCTTAAGGTGTATTTTTATTTCATTTTGCTATTTCATAGTATAGCTAACATTAAATTCAAATCAGAAGGTGTTGTCCCAACCCAACCAGCGACTACTTTTTCACCAAAGATCATACCCTTAAAATGTTCCTTCCAAATGAAGGCTTAAGGTATTATTGCTAATTGCCTGGGGTCCAATGTTGATGTGTTAAAATTGGCATACTTTTTGTGATATTGTCGTGAATGACTGAAGCATGAAGGGGCTTTGGTGTTTTTATTTCTAATATGCTGTTTAATTTGTAAGTGTGATTGTGTATTTAAGTCAATTAACAATTAAAATTGCAGTTAATTATAATTACATTATTGTAAAGATAATGCAATTGAAATTACCACTCCCTTTTGTGACTTTTTCAATGTTCATAAACAGATGTTGTTACTTTTTTTATGAAATGTAACATATATTTATTTACATTATAGTTACAAGAATCAGTACAAGCTGATTATCATTTACAAATCCATCCATCCCACTAAATTATTTTGGGACAGGAAGTCATTGCGAAGCTTTCTTACTTTCTTGGCTCCAGTCATTCCAATGGTTCTAACACTTCTGCCTTGATTTTCAAGGTCCACGTTAGTTACCTTCCCTTGTGGTAAATTTGAAACATACTTCGCAATGGGGCCAAGAGTATTTTGGGCATATGTGAGCAGACGTTTACACTTTATTTCTGTGTCCACATCTTTTCCGCTACCCCAGATCATAGCTCCATCGGCATTTAGTAATCTTGGCACCACCAGGGAGTTAAATAGATCCACCTTAAGAAAAAAATTAGTTGCATTTTATTTCTGCCCATAATATCTATTATATGTACATTTGAGCATCTTTTGATCCTCTCTTCTCATGAAGAACTTAGCCATGTTTGCTGACTTTTTCATATTATGGTAATCATTTATCAAAGCATGACATCAAAATTTAGGTGAAATTAATAGTGAATAAGCATTAGGGTGGACCATTTTTTAGATAAATATCCTCCATTGTACTTGTTGGTCATCCACCCTTCGCGTGGTCCCCAAAAAGAACGAAGAGTGGTGCCTGTGCAAGTATTACCGTGCCTTAAATGCGAGAACAGTGCCTAACCATTACCATGTGCCCCACATTCAAGACTTCAGCCACGTTTTGTGCGGTAAAAGCATCTCTAAAATAGATTTGGTGCGTGCTTTCCACCAAATCCCTATCCACCCAGACCATATTCCGAAAATGGCCATAACAACACCATTTGGTCTTTTCAAATTTCCTTTTATGACATTCGGCCTTAGAAATGCAGCGCAGATCTTCCAGAGGTTCATCGATGATGTACTCAAAGACCTTCCCTTTACATATGTTTATATCGACGATATACTCGTCGCATCAGCCGATGGAGGGGAGCATAGTAATCATTTGTGAATGCATAAATATCCTCCAAAGTACTTTTGGAAAATTTAGTTTACTGGAATAGTGGCCTTGTGCTTGGTCATACATTATAACCTTCATAAGCAATGTTACTATAATGTTACTCCTTAATTTCTATTGAAATTATTTGCATGTTTAATGCTTGCATGTTTAGCATTCTCATATTTCCTAGTCCCCTCCAATTTCTTTCATTTGGTAGATTCTTTCTCTGTGATGTCACTACGGGTTATATCAATTTGGTGGCCTGTGATCATTCTCTGCTGCTTTTAACCCGGAACATTGATTCAATAAAATAATTTTTCATGTTTAATCATCCTGATTTTACCTGGTATCTCATTAGACACAGTTCTATTAATCACTGTAAGACCATTTCTAATGTCATAACACAATTCCTCAATTTTATGTCAAATTAATTAAAACCTTACATAGTTTGTATCTAACTGTACATGCATGTGATTATGATTTTGTGAGCTTGAAATCTGGAAAATTAAGTTGGCATAATATAAGCAGATGGCAATTTGTATATGTTCTATATAATAAAAGTGGAATAGCTTATCAGATTTTGCTATGATTCTCCCACTAGCAATGACAGTTCACCAAGCATTGCTGTATATTAAAAAAAAGGTTCTGCTATAAACTGAAATTTGTAAAAGCACTAGATTTTCATACTTGTATATTGTATGACACCAGGTGCCAAATACAGCAAAGAATGGATGAAAATTAGTATGATGATATATTATTCTTTGACTTCTGTGACAATACTATGTTTCCATCATAAAAGATATGAAATAATATGCTTTAAAGAAAAGACCCACTTATTTTTTAACAAAAAAATGGAGATGACAGATGAATTTAAAATGAAAATAGGCTATCTGTTACTGTTAACATTGAGACAAGAATTATTTGCAGCCAAGAACAAACTATTGAGGGATTGGGAAAGATATGATGTTAACTGTAGTGTATATCATTATTGTCATTTATATAACATGAGGATCTCTAGGGAAACAGTCATGGTGATATCACATTACTTGTCATCAATTATATAATATGATTCCATCATGATTATTTTTTGTCTTAGAGTTAATATTTTGAACATTGATATCACAAGTATGGAGGACTCCTATGTAGATATATGTATATTCATAGAAATACCTTTGACAGATAATCTGGAGCATCCCTATATTTATACCAAACATAAGGATATACGGGTGTTGATGATCCTGCAGATACTCTCTTAGCTTCATTAACCCGACCATAAATGAACTCATAATGTTCTTCTTCCGTGAGTTTTTTAGTTTCAAGATATATAGATGGAAATATTGCTGTGCTTCCATCATAGAGCCATCTGATTCTGTAGGAAACATTTATAACAAATGCATAAATAGATTATTTTTTTAAATTTATAATTTTAACATTTGATAACGATTGTAATGAACTTTTAAATATATATAAACTATTACAGAGGAGTTTGATCATTATTAATTGGTTAAATCTTTTGAAAAATCTTGAGAATGCTCAGCATCAAGCAAACTATTCACACATTTAAATATGTATTTATTTGAGTCTGAGGCTCACCCAATATGGTGAAATACAGAACTCATGTTGCCATAATTGACAAAATGTGAGCATGATTAAAATACAAAAATTGACACATATAAACTAAAGTGCATGGTATTAAAAATAAATTCTGTAATCTGCTATATGGATGAATTCGATAATGTAGAACTGACACATGGAGTGGATGATGTTTATTATTGTTTTTATTTCAATACACAAATAATATTTAATGAACCAAACATGGATAATCGAAGAGTAACACAATGAATGAAAGAAATGACAATATTTATTGTAGGCTGAGGATTATATATGCAAAGTATTTTATAATGTAAGGATTCTCCTATCTCCAGTAAGAAATGTACCACCATTTTCTAAGTTCTTTGTTTGCCTAAGGTCTAAACACCAAAAAATAATTTAAATTTCTTGTTAAAGAGATAATTTGGAACAATGGTTACCACAAGTGTAAAAATCATCTATTATAAAACCAATACAAGAGAGATTCTAATGTGTCAAAGTAGATAAATTATTTTGCATTTGTCAATATTTTTTTAACTTTACGGTTAATATTAGGATCCACTTTCTAATATTTTCCCTGTTTTGGTTGATGACATGTTTCTACTTGGGATATATTTTATCCAATATTTCTATCGAATTCTTAATTCTTCTTTTCAGAGGTAATAATAGTAGTCAACTTTTTGATTTTATTCTGTTAAGTCTTACAAAATTTGAATTCTTACAACTTCTATACTCTTTAATTTTCATTGACTAATTCTCTAAGCAAACTAGTATTTCATTACTGTTTAGTAATATTCATTAAAATACAAATATACTTTAGGAAAAAACTTATAGTTACCTGTCATTGTCAATTTTTGTTTCTGGAGAACATTCAGGCCCTGGATTCCTAGGTGTAAAGTTGAAACAGTAGGGGAAGGCATAATAACCCCATTTCCCATGGGGTCTTAATCGTCTTGCTAGTTTTAGTGTTTCTTCCATGAATTTTTGGGCATTGACTTCAAATTTTTGTTTTGCCTAACCAGTGAAAAATCATGATGTTATTTTTCTACATTACAGAAATAACAGATTACCACTAAACATTTATTTAATACCATGAAAGAATTCCAGTATTATTATTATATAAATTAACGAAAGGGAAAGTAATAAAATAGGGCAATATTTATGGTGGTAAATATTTAAAGTGTGAGTTCCAACGAAAAATTTTCCTTCCCAGTAATTGAACCACTGTCCTTTCTCTTGCTAGATTTCTGCACATAATGAAACAAATTAAGGTGTTATCAAAAAAAGATGATTGTGGTTGAAACCAGTCATGTTTTCTGCTATTCTGTGAAAATACATACAAGCTAACACCTCTGTTTCATTATGGAATTCCACCACATGATGGCCTCCTCAGTGAATTTTATCTACACATAATAGTGTGCTACTAGTTTTTAAGTTTACTAAGTTTTTAAACTGTGGAGTTAGGGTAAGGCTTGAAAATAATATGTATACTGAAGAATGGAGAGGAAGCCAAAAGTAGTAGTAGTAGTATTTTTGTTTATAGGGTGCTTCGATGGCTATGGTTATTTCACACCTCTTCAAATTGTAGAAAAAACCCTATTGGACAAACAACGCCCATGCCCTGGACGGGACTCTAACCCATGACCTTTGGTTTAGCTGGAGAGCTCACTACTCACCAGGCTAACCCGGCTGGTGGATGCCAAAGGATCACATAAAGGAGAACCAGATTAGATTTAGAAGAAGCAGAGGAAGAAGAAAAGCTACTGTTACAATCAAGGTTATTAGACCAGTTCACATTTATTGTATTTGTGGACATGGAAAATCTTTTGCCACTGTGGACTGGAGCATCATGCTGCAAGAGATGGCGTGTATGCTACTGGTGTGTGTACTACGACATCAGAAGATTGATACTTGTTCTATAAAGAGAGTACATGGCAATATTGCAAAAGCAGAGAAGGAGATTAAATAAAGGAGTAAAACATGGATGCACTATCTCCATTGATCACCAATTAGTATACGGAGAAAGCAATGAAAGGGAACAAAAAAAAAGTGACACCACAAAGTGATGCACTATGAAGAGTGAGTGAGAAAAGAAACTCAATGGAGTACATAAAAAAAGAAGAGTAAATTGATGTAAACTGCAATTTAATTTGCAGTACTTTACTGTTCAAAATAAGGTATTGTAAACTGCTTCATTTATAGGAATAGCAGGGATATCTCCTTTGTTTATTGTCTGAAGTTATTATTTATTTTTTACAAGTTTAATATAACTTATTATTCCATTTAGGTAATGTATGGTTACATTTTATGGAGTTCAATTGATTTTTTGTGTTGATATTGAGAATTCATACTGAGCTCATATTTTATTACTTATGTTCTCTTAAATGTAATAATGTTTTAATGTGTGTGTGTCCCATAAATAAAGTATATTATTATCAATATGATTACAATACGGAATGTAGTAGCCTTGAATGTTTTCCATAAAGATTGCTAATGTTAATGAATTTATTATATAGTGTTTGATGTAAATATTTTTAAGTAATGATTGAAGTGATTATGTTACCTCTTGTTCAACCTGATCCTTCTTCCAATATGGATGTTTATTTTGTACAAGTTTTCTTGATAACTCACGATATGGGAGTAATGAACCCCAGTTTTCTCGCCATGCTGGGCGCCAAAATTCAAAATCAATGACAGCCACCCCTGAAACAATAATACACATTTACATTATTTTTTTACTATTGAAATTATACCTGTTATTTAAATCATATCATTTGTTATAGTGTAGTTTTGACACACTGGAAAGTAGTCTTTAACACTTTCAAGTTTGATTCTTTGCTAAATTAAAACTTCAAAGTATTTTATGTAATGTGATGGTTTTTTAAATAACTGTTATATTTCCACAAAAGATAAAAAATTACAAAACACGACCGGTTTCGGCGATGAT